>CM023096.1:21353740-21508157 GCA_013103745.1 Gardenia jasminoides
TTCCGTTGTTAAATTACTTGTTATTATATGACTGGTTTCAATGATTTATCGCTGAATGATGGAAACTAGGGTTTTGCAAAATAAGTTTATTTCTTTGATTTGACTCAACGTGTGGTTTGTATGTTCTCGCTTTAAAACAATAAAACTTGTTTCTTCGAGGTTGAGGCTGAAGAGGCTGGTTTCAAGGCCCTCACCCCTATAAAGGTTGGTGTGCACCCCTCCCAAGGGGTTCGAGGTTGAAATTATGTCATTGTCCCCATTCTAAATAATAAACTAAACCAATCGTAATCTGCTTATAGCATGTCAACCTGGGTACGACCCGGTCGTAGGATCCCAAACTCCCGTATACAGTCGCCTATTCCGAAATGCATAGGCTTTATTCTGCATCGCCGACGGACCGGTCCCGCCTGTTGCCCCAGTGTACACCGCTTCCCGCTTTGTTTAATTTGATCCGAAACCAGAAAGTGGGATGGCAGCAGGCCAATGGCCCGGGTGAGTTCGGCAGAATCGCTTTTCCCCGACCGAGATCGCCGCTGGATTGGTTTGATTAAGGGCTAAGTGCCACGCTCAATCCGGGCCACCCTAGAGCCAATTCAACTATCATTGTTACTTGGATCGTTTTGCTTACTGATTGGTCAATGAGCACCATGATTGTTACCGCTTTTGAAAACCTGATATTTGGAAAAAAGAAACTACCGGCTACTTAATTTTCTTTAATTAAACTTACCGCATTCTGAAAATCAACTCATATGAACATTACTGTTTTCAAAGCTTGCCCATGCTAATTGCGTGTTTTCTGACTTCACCTGGCTTTAGAAGCTCACCCCATAGCTTTTCCTCCTGACGCTGTGGTTTTAGATCGGGGCGCCGGAGGCCGTAATCGGTGACCGATTCCAGTCTTTTCAAGTTTGTTTGGTGTAAAATATTTCCAGCTTGATGACTTTGGGAAAACAATTCCTGAATTACCTTTTGATTATTATGTTATAGTCGCGAAAAGGAACTCGTGGTTGATTTGACATTAAAAGTTGAACCACCCGGCCGGTTACCTTAACATAAACCATTTGTTAGAATGAATTTGACCGACCAGTCCCATGTAGAGGCCGGCAGTATGTTTACTGATACCTAGGTACTGGGGAGAGGGCAATGCATGTTGTGTAATAATGAAGTAGGGCTTCAGATCGATCTTTGTAGAGTATCCTAGGCTAAAGTTTAGATGCCGGACCGTAATTCGTGGGCTTTGATTGTTAGCTGTGAACGCTGGTATCAGTAATCTAATGGCATGTCGCGTGAACGGGATTGAGTTGATTTACCTTGCGTGGCCAACCATGATGTGAGAATTGACTTTCTTCTCTTGTTTTCAAAAGTTGAATAATGGCGAAAAAAAAAAACATTTGTATTCAGCGTTGATTGCAGGATCATTTGGCTTCACATGAAAGGAACTAGACCATTACGCCAGTCTTGTAGTGAAGGGAAATAAATCGGGAACCTTGCTTTGTTTTGTCCGACATAACGCATCTTGTATGTTTAACGTGTTCTTGTGTAACCAGTGTGTTCTCGTGGCTTGGTTTAAGGCCTTTAATTCCAATTGTTAAGGTCAAGAGCACTTGAGATCTTAGTGTTGGCTCCGGTTAGAACTGCTCGGAAATTGACTTCATAAGTGCTATCATGGACTAGTCTAATGATACCCGCTAGTTTTCGCATTATAATAGATTTGAACTTTGGATTTGCCCAGTGTTTGAGTGTTAATGTGCTATAATTCCGCATTTGTTTAATTTCTCTTATAAATGTTTGTACTTGTTATGTGTTTTGTACTTTGTCCACCAGGATTGACTTCCATGGGCTGGCCTCTCGCATATTAAATAAATGGTTTTATGCATGACTATCATTGCATATACTACCGCTAGATCCCTATCCTTTCCTTATATAAATATGACTTGTGTGAAAAAAAAAAAATGGAACCTGGGGAAATACATCATGTATAGATCTAAACCTAAGGTTGAGAGCAGAATGGCAACATACACATATATGGTTTTAGAATATGAAATGCCAATGATTTAGGTTACAAACAGGATGAAGTTTACTTTAATATATGATATGACTAGGCAAATGCTGATCTGGGATCACAGTTTGAATACACTGTGCACGATGAAGACAATCGTAGCATAGGAGTTATAAGTTTTACCAGCGGTAGCATGGATCTCTATAACGGCTTAGTAGTTAAGGCTCGATGATCCTCAAGTGAAAAGGAATGTAAAATATTTTCTTTAGAATATCATTATTGATACCTATAACTATCCCTCAACAAACCCTGCTTTTATTTTAGACTAACTCGAAAATCTGATACCCTATTTGAACTTATAACTATGTTTTATTTGTTGCACTAAAATATCTATAAAGATTTAACTTAAAGGTTGCCAACATTTCACCTACCATCTTGGGAAAAATGATATTTAAAGCATAAAATTCTTGCCTCCTGGAACAACTTAAAAAAAAAAAAAAAAAATTTTAGAAAGTATGATTTCACCTAAAGTGAAAATGTGAAGTAAAAAGGATTAATAGTTATAAATTGTACTTGTAGGGAATGGAAAGAAATGGTGCACAAGCATACTCGGCGTACTCTGCCCCATTATGCTTCAGAGCAGACCGCGAGCCGCTATTTCAGCAATTGCCCTGTATAGGGATGGATAGGCAAGCAGGATTGTTGGATGACACACTGCATTCCGGATCGAAAAGTGGTGTTAGCTATAGTAGATGAGAGGCGTAGGCTAATACCGAGAAATGCAAAGAGCAAATAACCTAATTCGAAGCAGACTAGGTGTTTGAGGAGCATGAACAAACCGATATTTTACGCATCACTACAAGAAACCAATAATCGCTTGGCTCGATAATGACAACTAAGGGAAAGAGATGGAAGATTGTGGTCCAAGATCCCAATCACTGAAAATGAAGTTTAACGCATAGAACGAGAATCTGCTCTAATTAATCTATATGTTCAAGTATTGAAAAAAAGGAAAAGGATTAGAGTAATCGGTTTGTTTTCTTTTGTATTGTCAAGATTAAGTATTGACTTTCTTTAAATCTGTTTGATGAGCTTGAATTCTTAAATATGTATTGCAATTGACTCCTAAATCCAAGCATGATTTGAAAGGAAAAAAAAAAAAAAAAAGAGATCAGTTTGAGTTGCAATTGATTATTGTTGTTGTTTGTTTATAAATTGCCTATATTTATTCAAACAAGAGAACATTGTAAATTTGAAAGTCGAGATTAACGCCTGGAGTATCAGAGATGGGATTGAATGACGACGGGTACAAATCGATGATTTGCATGATTGACAAGAAGGCCAAACCAAGGAACAGAAACTAAAAAATTTAAAGAGATGCAGTTAAGAAACACTCAATTACTTTGAAACAAGGTGATAATTTCTGGTGACCTAAATTTTTGTTGGGAGTAGAGCGCGAGGTTCAAAAAAAAAAAAAATACACAATAATTTTTTTCTAATCTATTTTGTAAATGTATTAATTTTTGTAAGTAGAATTTTATTTCTTTAGCATGTATATGAAATTATTATTTTAATCAAATTTATCCTCCGTGAGACTTTAATCAATAAGCTGCAGAAATTATTCGGTTCTAGATAAACAAGTACCCAGAATTAGTCAAATTGTACATTTTAACTGGCTAAATGAAACAACAAGGAGAATCCTTGTGCTATTTGTCAAAATCTTGTAAAAGCATCTATTTCATTAAGAATTAACCACACATGCAACCAATGGCACCCTCATAATAAACTACCCAACATCAAGACAAAACCACTTTGTTAGTTGTTGTCTCTGCCATGAGAGAGAGAGAGAAGAGGTTTGAGAGAGAGAGAGCAAGAAACCTAAAAAAATCTCTCCATTTTCTTCTCCAAAAACCTCCAAATAGCTAGCAAAACCCCACCAACAAACTTCACTAGTCTTCGCTCACCTTGGTTGAACTTGGTGTCATGTGGCTTTATCATGTATTGAGTTGGGGCTGTTTTTCTCTTCAAGTTTCTTTGCTCATTAGGAAGGTAGTATAAGATGCTCCTTACTCTTCTTGATTATATAGTAGATGCATGTTGATTTTGGAGAGTTGCGGATCTAGCCTAGAAATGACCAGCTACATGCTGCTGCTGAAATTTCATCTAGAAAACCCAGCTTTCTTATGTGTTAAACCTTTACTTTTCTTACAAAAAAATAAGCTGGTTATGGCTATTTAGTGTTGAGAATCATGTATATTTGATATATGTTTGAGTATGGAGGCTTGTTTATGGATAGTAGATGGTTGATGATGATGGTTAAGCCTTGAAAACTTCTGCTTGTTCCATAGCTGCTGGAACAAAAATTCCAGCAAGCTAAAGTTTAAAACCTCTCATTTTATCTATGTTTCCCTCAAGCTAAAATCTCAATGACATCTTGTGTACTCAAAGTATGTTAGAAATCTTTGCATGTTGAATAATATTGCTAAAAGGAATCAAGTTCCATGGTTGGAATCTAGTTCCTGCACCTTGAAACTGTTTTTTTGAGTTTTCAGCCTTGATCCATGGCTTGAGTGTGTTGTTTGAGTTGGTTAAATGTTTGAAAATGAACTGGAATCTGTTACAGACCCTAACCTACTGCATGAAGAGTCTAAGCATTAAAACTTGCAATTTTAGCTGAAATGACATGCACAAGGTTGTTTTGCAAGCAGAGATTACTGCTGAAAATTTGATGAAGAACCCAAAGCTGTTGAGACTTATTTACTGCTTTGTGCTGCTGTTATGAATTGTATCTGTATATATATATGTATAAAGGCCTGTCCATTTTGGGTTGAAAATATAAGGTTTTAAAGGGAAGAAAGACTGATTTCCTCCAACTATGTAATGTTCTGATTTTCGCAGGACTGCTTGAGCAGTCTGGGGAAAAACAAGCACAATTTGATGTAGAAAAAATCGATTTGAGCTCTGTTTGTTTGGAAACTACATTCTAGAGAAGTTTAAACCCCTATAAATTTTCTAGAGTTCACCTGTTTTTTAAAATCCCAGTAAATCCTTCAAATTTGGCTGAAATTCAAAACTGTTTTCATTCTCAGGTTTTAAAACAAAACTTTGAACCTATTTCACCTCGAACATTGTATTAAAATGCTGCTTGGCAGCTATTTTGACTTGATCTTGCATATCTCCAGTTTTTCATGAATGCTTGATGAACTTCGAATCACTTTCGGACCAAAAGTTGGAATCTTGAATTGATGAGCTTGAGCTTGATATTTCACTGCTTTGGTTAATATTTGACTGCCTATTGCTATTCGTGCATGCCTTGATCTTTAACTGATAGTTGATGATGATGACCTAAGGTTTGATTTGCTGGGAACCAAACCAGACCTTTAACCATTGGCTAAGTATTTAGAATTTCACAAAGTTTGCTCAAAACTTGCATTTTTCCAGAAATCAGTGAGCAAATTGGACCAAAACAGAATGCTTGTATCTCACAATTTATAAGTCCAAATCAGGTACTATTAGTGGCATTTGAAACTAGACCCAAAGAGCTTCGATTCGGTACCTCACCGCAGCGCCATAACTCATTTTCTACACGCTGCTAACTGATGAATATTGCTAAAAATCAAACCTGCGAATTTTCTGGAAATGATGGTTTCGAAACTTAATGGCCAAATTTGAATGATTTCTGGTCTGAATTGTTTTCATGTTCTCTGAGAAAATAAAGAACTATGAATCTAGTTTTGACGGTTCCAAAATCATGCAATTACACAGTAAAACTCCCGATTCGATTTTTGAAAGAAACCGTAAAACTGGTTTTACGCGATGCACCTTATGAAACTTTCGTTTACAACATTTGGTCATTTGACTAAAACTTTAACTTTTACAAACTCAAATTCAGACATATAAAACTTGTTTTAATCCGTAGAGGTATTGTTCATTAGCAAGACCAAAAGCGGGTAAAAGCGAATCAAATTGTCTCTCAAACCAATTAAAATTATGAAAACTCGCTTTGTACTATGACAAAAGAACTAAACCTCCGTTAGTCAATTTTCTAACTAAGGCAAACTATTTCTAAATTATTCAAAGGTGATACATTACGTTATCAAAACTCTTTTAGTGTATCAATTACTAAATTTGTTAAACCCGAATTTCCCCCAAACTCTCGAAACTTACTCATATTTCGGTTAAACCTAAATACATCCTTGCTTTTCATAAAAAAAGTGAATTGGTCAAAATTGATTTTTATAATTAGAAATTGATATAGTAATTATGTACCTCAGAACCCGTCGGTGATACAAACGAGAGCTTTGAGACCAAGGATTTTGATTCACCTACTCAACCTTGACCAAACTAAGGTGAGGGTTCCTATTTGTTGCTACTTGATCCTTGTTGTTAGGAATTACTTGTTATTATATGACTGGTTTCTAAATGTGATTTATCGTTGAATGATGGAAACTAGGGTTTTATGTAAAATAAGTTTATTTCTTGATTTGACTCAACGTGCTTAGGTGGTTTAGTATGTTCTGTTTTAAAACAATAAAACTTGTTTTCTTTTTGAGGCTTGAGGCGAAGAGGTTGGCCTTCAAGGCCCCTCACCCCAAAGGTTGGTGCACTCTCCTAAGGGGTTCGAGGTTGAAGTGAGTGTCGCCTGTCCCCGCCTCTAAAATAATAAACTAAACCATGTGCTTGTGCATGTCAAGCTGTGCATGACACGTTGGCGTCAGGGATCCCAAACCCCGGTAGTCGGCCTATTCCGAGCGGCAGAGGGGCTTGGTCAGTGCCGGCGGACCCAGGTCCTGCCCCAAGGTTACCTCGAGTGTACACCGCCTCGCTTGTTTAGTTGGATCCGTTGGGTGAAAGGGGATGGAAAGAATAAAATGACCGAGTTCTGCACTGCTTTCTCCCCAGACCGACATATCTTGTTGATTGTTTGATTAGGCGGGCTAAGTGCCACGTTCAAGCGAGGGCCACCTCTAGAGCCGCACCAATCCATTATTCGGACGTTCTTGATTGATTGGCTCAATGAGCACCATGATTATTCTTGTTTTGAAACGATATTTGGAAAAGAAAACCTTTCACGACTTTCTTTAATTGGAAACTTTACCTGCTGAAAACGGGTCCTATATGAACATTAATGTTTTACTAAAAGCTTGTTATGTCTATGTGCTTAATTGTTATGTGTTTTGGACTCTCACTGGGCTTTAGAAGCTCACCCCATATATTTTCCCTTCCCACTTTTGGGGTTTTAGATTGGGTGCGAGGCGGACGAGACCAGATCTAGTCTTTTGAAGTTTGTTTGGTGTAAAAATATTTCCAGTTGATGACTTTTGGGAAACAATTCCTGTGAATTACCTTTTGGATTATTATGTTAAGGGTTTGTAGTATGAACTCTGGTGGTTGATTTGATGTATTAAGTTGAACCAATCTCGATGGTTGTATCTTTTAACATAAACCATGGTTAGAATGAATTTGACCGACCGAGTCCTGGCGAGAGTTGGGCAGGCGTTCCGCTGATACCCTAGGGTACGCCCTAGGGAGAGGTGGGGCCGCCACATTTTGCATAAAAATACAAATAGGGGTTGATGAGAAAACATAACTCACTTGACATCTTTGGCTTTTGTAATCAAATTTGTTTCCTTTTTTTTTAACCTTAATGGTTGACTCTTTACTTGCCTTTTTCCCTTCATTTTGCTTTCAATCTCTCTATTTTTTTTTCCTCTCTCAACTTTTTCTTTATTTTTCCTCTCATTCTCTGATTCATACTCCCTTTGAAGCCTTACTTGATCTTCGTATACTTGTTTACGAGTTAAAGGTACAAGAGTAATTTTTCAAATGTAATGCATAAATGAGAACTTCTTAGAATATCCATCAAAAGTAATACACTTGTTGAATTGTCATGACGTCCCAATAAGATGTGGCTTGCTTGCATAGGAACAATATCATATAATACTTCATCTTCATACTTTCTAATGTGAAAAGGAATGGTACCTAATTGGAGACACAAACATCACCATTTTCATTCAACCATTGCAAATGGTATGATTTTGGATGCTTAATGGTTGGAAGCGCTAGTTTCTGTACTGTAAGTAGACTCACAACATTTGCATAGATTTCTCCATCAATGTTTAAAGCACACACTTTGTCTTTAATGTGGCATCATGTATAGAAACTATTTTCCCTTTGCACATCATCATTTTCCTTAAGTCATGTAGCTAAGGCTTTTCGCATAACCAAACACCCCCTCTTATAACTAGTTGGCATTTCCTCCTCTAGATCTTTATCTTCAATCAATGCTGGCATTCCTTCATACTCAGCGTCATCATCAGTTATTATTTCTTCATTAGGCATCATGATCATCACATGTTGATTCGGACGTTGAGAAACTATATGCCCAAATCCTTGACACTTAAAACACTTGTTATCTCGATTGTGGGGTTTAGGAAGTTCTTGGACAGCCTTGGTAGTAGGTTTACTTGGCTCCATTTTCAGTTTTGATTTGGGAAGAAGAGGCCATGGACTTTTCTCCCCCTTTTGACTGAGAATTCCTCCAATTATTAGCATGAAAATTGGAGCTAAATCACGTACTACCTCTCTTCTTGAGCTGCCTTAACACCTTGCTAGCTTTATCCAACAAGTCACTTGTCTCAAGGTATTTTTGCAATTCAACAAGCTCAATAAATTTTGACCTCAACCTATTCAAAAAATAAGCCTTTGAAGGCACATAAGCCTTCAAATCCTCTTGTACATCCACATGGAACATTGCAATCTCCGTCTTGGTGAAGAAGAGTAAGTTGTTCAAGTTTCTTCGTTCAATTTGGTTAAGATTCCCATGGGTTTGGCTATCGTGCTTGTGTAAAGAAATTAAAGGATGCATTGCAAGCTTTAGTTCATGCTACTCAATCTCAAGTTGGCACGCCTAAGTCCCTTAAAGAAGTTGACTTAGATGATCCTACACATTAGACATTTATTCAAGTGGAATTGAGCATGCAAAATGAAGTGGAAGCAAGAATGGAGCAGAGTTAAACCCACGCAAACATGGGCTTTACAACTGGCACTGGCTATTCTTTGGATAATTGAGAATTGCTAGTCAGGCAAAATTCGGCACAACAACCAGTGATAAGATTGGTGCCAGCCTTCTATCATTTCATTTTTCAAGGTTTGCTGATTTTGTGTTCTGATTTGATTTATTTTAATTTAACTTTGTTTAATTGTTTCATTAGTGATTATTAAGAATGAGAATAACCAGCTATGTGAGTTATTTGGTATATATTAGTCAATTAGTCAAATTAGGTGGCCCTTAGGAATAAGTGACTAAATCCAAGTCCAACTTGAATTAGTCTAATAAGTAGGTTTCGGCTATAAATAGCCTTTCTTTTTCTTGTAATCATACGAAGCAAATTTTTGAGTAATAGAAAAAATTGAGAGTTTTCTCTTGGCTACTTTGTGAACTATTCTTCAAGCAATTTAGAGGGAATTCTAATTGTTCAACTGACTTATCAATCAAGAATCACACTTAATTGTGGCATCGTTCTACCTCTTCTAAATCTCCAAGGGCATTTTTTGATTGAATTAGGATTCTGTTGCATGTTTGATACCAAATTCCAAATCCCGTGGCTTGTTTTGTTATAGGTTTTAGCCTGAGATAGAGTAAGGTTCATATCAGCTGGCATTAGAGTTGGTTGAAGGTGTCTAGTAATATCCTTTGTTTCTTCTTTGTTTGTCGTTTGAGTCAATTTCTTTTTTTATTGCGTTGAGTCATTTTTAGGGTTTTATTTGTGCCATTCGTGTTTAGTTGTTGTCTTGGTTTCTTGCATTGAAAAAAATTGTTTCTAAGTCTTGTGTTATTGTGTGGGTTGCACTTATTTGTTCTTGGATTTCTTGAGCAAGTATTTGAAAATCTTGCAAAAATTTAGATAAACAAAAGGAAGACCAGTTTCAAGTTAGATCCTACCTGTTTAAGGATTAGTTTCCCAAATGTATCAAATTTGGAAATTTAATCTTATCGTGGCTTGGTTTGTTACGAAAAGGTTTCATATCCTAATTTCATTTGGAGAAAGGGTACTATAATTGATTCTTTGCTTCCAAATTGAAAATCCAAGGCAATTGAAATTGCATAACAATTTTGTGAGGACTCGAAAATTTATTTTATGTAACCTATTTATTGAATTATTTATTTATTTTCTCTAAATAATTGATTTAAATCATTTTAATTGTATTTGCACTATACATTACTTCATTTTATTTTAAAAAGCATGTTTACGCTTCAATTTAATTTTTCTATCGCACATTTGGGAAAAACTAGAAAGGCATGCTTTTCGAGGCAAACCTTTGATCCGAAAGTGGTGTAATCTTGGAGAGTAAGAATGATCATTAGTAGACTAAGAAAGCTACTTGAGGGATTATAAGTGAGTGATTAGAATTAATCTCAATTAGGAGCTTTAATGGCCACTATTCAAAGTTGACCTTGAAAGCCTTAAAACATGGCTTTATGTCTTCTCCATCTTTCACTATTTCACATCATCCAAAAGCTCTTAAAATTCTCTCTCTCTTCTCTAGCCTTGGCCGAACTCCCCTCCCTATTTTCCCCTTGTCTTGAACTTCATTTCATTCACCAAAAGCTTGCTCAAATCTTGTCCCAACTTTGATCCAACCTTGAATCGTCCTCAAACTTGGTAAGGAGGCTTGAAGGAAAAAAGATCTTGGACGTTTTAGAGATTGAATCTAGAGTTCTTGCTTGTCATCTTGAAGAGAGGTAAAACACTACAAAGCTTCAACCTTTCTTTCATTTCCTGGCTAGAACTTAACTATAGAAGCTTGGATTGTTGATGAGTTTTATGGATCATGACACTTGATGAAAGATCTTGAGCCATTTTCTTTCTTTTTCTTGTTTCTCTTGGCCAAATAGGAGGTGAAGGAAAAGAAGGCCTAAAGCTTCAATTTTTCTTGCCAAAACTTGCTAGGAAGGAAGGTAATTTGTACATCTAACCATTCTTGCATCATTTATTTTAGATCTAAGAAGATCTATGGTCTTTATTGCTAGAAAGTTTGATATCTTGACAATGGAGTTGGGCTCTTGAATTCCCAACTTAAATAGAGGCCTTGAGTAGATTTTACTTGCTTTCTGGTTGGTTTATTTTGGAAGTATTGTGTGTTGTAATGTTTGCTTCTTGGTGAAAATTTTAGTTTTGAACCCCCCAAGTTGGACAAAATTTGGAGCTAAAAATTTTCCATTTTTTGAGTCTTTTATTGAGTCAAAATTTTTTCCAAAACAATGGCCCATGGATGCACCTTGATTGGAGCAACAAACTGGTTTTAAAAGAATGAAAATGAGGGAGCGTTCACCATGTATATTGTTGAAAAATCGTATGACAGGTTTTGAAAAATAGCTTTAGAAAAACTGTTATATCTAGGTGTATAAAAATCCAAATTGAGCTCTGTTTGTTGCTTTGAAACTAGAATCAAAGTTCTTTCAGTGATATAAATTTCAGGAATTAGTCCAATTTTTGTGAATTTTGGCAAATTTTCTAAGTTGACTGAAATTCAAGACTGATATGTCCTGTTTATACTGCAGCAACTACTTTAAACTGAAATTTGACTGATTTTTGACTTGAATCTTGTACAAATCTCTTCTGAAAAGTTTTAGTTCATCGAGTCTATTTTCCAATGGTATAAGACTCGCAATTTTTGGACATATAGAACTCAAGTTATGTGTGAGATCCCAATTTTTTTCCAATTTTTGGAAAAAATTAAATAATGTTAATTATAGTAATTATTGTTTGCTATGGTGTTTATATGGTTTGTTTTACTTCTTAAAGTGTTTGGTTTTAACTATTTTGTTTTACAAGTTTGAAAACCTAATATGAAATTAAAACCCTAATTGGTGTTAATTGAATAACTTCAATTTTTGAAACCCTAATTTATAGTAAAACCCTAGTTGTATATTAAACCCTAATATGTTTTCTCAAAACCCTAATTATATGTAAAAATCAAACATTTGCTATTTCATGAATTTTCGGTGTGAACTTGCATGCTCACGAGAGTTAATTACGGTAATTGGGTGATTAGTGACCTAGCTAGGTGTAATTAAGTATTATTGAATTAAGTTGGATTTACAACTTATGGACTTAATTGATAGGAAAAGAAATCATTTGGGCAAGAGTGCAAACCAACTTAAGTTGCTAGGTTGCTTTGGCTTGAGATAATTGACTTGGATTTGAACCAAATTTTGACTAAGCTAAATAAATATCTAAGAAACTTATCTCTTAGCTAAAAACCAGCCAAGAGGATCGGGTGCAAGGCTGGAAAAAGAAGAAGGAAAACCGTGGGAAAAGAGAAGGAAAGAAAGAGAGAAAAAAGAGAGAAAAGCTTGGAAATTTTTGCCAATTTCAACCATCCAACTTTGATTTGGAGTTAGGAGGAGAAGATTGCACTTGGGAACTTGGAGTTGCACCAAGAACATAAGCTAGAAAGGTATTCTTTCTATCTTTACAAGCTGGAATTTTGATTGAGTTGATGAAGTTGTTGGATTTTGTTATTGTTTTGAGTTGATTGAGGATCATGTTTAGCTTCTTAGATGAATTTATGGTATAGATTGTTGGATTTTCTTGTGTAAAGCTTTAGCCAAGAAGAAATCAATACGGTTAATTTTCTGTCTTAATTTCTGTCCGAATTTGCTCTGGATATTAGAGTATGATGGAGGCTGAATTAGCTTTAGCACAAAATAGTAAATTTGTAGAGAATTGAGTGAGGATTCTACCTATAAATTTTCAGATGAATCAGAGCACTGTATCATGTGAAATGACTAAAATACCCCTGACTGCTTTGCTCCCCTGTTTTACCCGACAGTCTCCAGTTTCAGCCAACTTGTCGGATTTTATGGTATCAATTGGAAATGAACTAGAGTCTTATTTTTATACCATTGAAATCCCTATGAATATAATTTTAAACGCCGCTGACGGCACTAGATTTCGATATTTCCACTTTGAGTTATGGATTTTCTCCCGAAACTGCTCCTGCTTTCCTGACGTAACCCGACAGTTTTTTTAAGTCTCTGTAATTGCCATTTTTGACTACGAAAATGCATGAAGTGAATTTCGATGGCTTCATAAAAATTGTAGAGATATTTCTTAGCTTCGAAATGGTGTAAAATTCAACTCAATCCGATAAGCATAGCTCTGGTTTTGATCAACGCACCGGGAGGTGTCAAATCTGCCAAAGTTGATGTTTCTCTTTTATACTCATTCCTTCATTTTGGTTTGGTTCAAATACTTTTCTTGGTTCAAAATAACATTTTCACTCCATTTTATACCTGGACTCTTGCTCTAAATGTTTGAAGTTCTTCCCTTGATTTGAGCTAAAGGTTTAGTAAGTTTGGACACTAATTTTGGGGGATTAAGTTGGACTATTAATGTGAGTTGCTTGAGGGTTTAAAATGAAAGTTTTTCACTTGTTATGATTTAGAATTGGTAAATTCTTGTTATATTATGTTGATCTCAGGATTCAATTATGCCATGAAGATTAAATGGTGATTGGTGATTTATGTGGACGAGTGTGAAACTTGGTGAGTATTCATAAAACTGTTTCAAATCGAAAGTTTTTACTATTAATTGCATCACTTCATGATGACATGCGTGTGCTTGTGTGTACATGATTTGGCTCGGTGAGTATGTGGTGGTCTTGTACTTTACACCAACGGCTCCACTTGATTTCTAGTGCAATGACTCGTTCGAGCCAATGGCTCTACTGTTAATGATTAGTGTTCTATTGTTCAGTGACTCGTTTGAGCGTTGGGTGTTTGAGTGCAATGACTCCACTGGCTCACCAAAGCAAATAAAATTTGTTCATTTGATACCTAATCACTGTTCAATAAACTGAATTACTGAATTACTTATTTGCCAACTTATTTTCATTGGATACTCACTGAGCTTTAGCTCACCCCAAAAATATTTATTTTCCCTCCACAGGAATCAAGGTGATCGGAAGCATGTGTAGTGGCCTTATTAGTAATTTTGGAGTATTTCTTGTACAATTGTAATTTTTGGTTGAGTTGTAATTTATATTTTGGAGAACTTGGGTTGTATTTACTATTGGGACGTACTTGTGGATTTTAGCATTTTTGTACTTTTGGAGTTTTAGAATTGTAATTGTTATTTATTGGAGTTTTTAATTTGTAATTAATTGAGAACTGTAGTGAGTCCTAGCGAGAGCTGGGCAGGCGGTCCGCTAACCCCTCTGGTTCGCCTTAGGGGAAGGTGGGGCTGTCACATTATGATTTTTCAAAAAATGTCGTGCAAAACTGAAAATTTTCTAAGGAAGTGATGAAAGCTTAGAACTGCCTTGGAAACACTTTCTGGTTCTTTGACCTAACCTTTTTGATTGTTTGTACACCATTCCATACCCAAAAAATGGATTTTTAATCACATAAGCTTTCTTTTGACGTGAAATGGGGAAAACTTGATTTTTGGAAGTTGACCTTGGTTGAACACCTAGGTAACTTTGATTATGCATGTCTCAGGTGAAAACGTGGGCATCGAGGAGCTTGATTGACTTCTTGACTTGTTCTCACTTGCTCTCGACTTTTGGTGAGTGTTAAGTGCATGTTTCATGATAAAATGTTGAAATGATACTTGAATAAATGCTATGTGGTTTCGTGATTTGTAAACCTGCCGAGGCGAGGGTGTACTTTATCGCCCTCACTCTCTCTCTTTCTCTTGCTTGGTTGTTTAATACTTGTGATACGAATTGGTATGACTTGTTATTATACTTGAATATACTTGTAATTCGGGAGCACTGGGTGGCAGTATGTACCACCCCTTAATTGGTGGGAGGTGCCACTCATCCCGACTCAGTGCTATGATCGAATCTAAGTCAATTGGAGCGTTGTCTTATCGACCAATCATGCTTGTGGGAATGCCCCAACCCATTGGCAATCCTTGTAACTCGAGCCAGCAAGGGCTTGGTCGAGAAACTTGGAAAACCATAGGAAAACATTATAGCTTGATCTTTTGAGATCTTGCTTGGTATACTCGAATACTATTACCACCTCATGCTTGTTTGGTCCGAGAGGGTGACATGGTGGTTGGAGGAAGTAAGTGGAGTTCTAAGGACTTTTTACTACTTGGGTTGACAGAGGGTCGACCAAAGATGACTTATATTGGTCACGATGTGCAAATAGCTCCTGAGAGCTCCTGTATCCTTCTACTTGTGTTTTAATTCCACCTTGCTCACTTATGTGATAATTTTATCAAGTGTGCTATTTACTATGTTAATTGCTTCTTTCTTGCTTGCTTGTCTTCTTGGCCTCACTGAGCGTTGGCTCACCCCAAGTTGTTTTCCTTAACAGGTTTTAGAAAGTGGAATTTGGAGGATTTAGACTAGTGGTTTTTGTGTGGTACTAGAAGTTATCCCTTGTATGGTTTTGTGATAAATGGAGTGTAAACTTTATTATTTATCTCTGGGATTTGGATTGTAATAGCAATGATCACCTCAAAGGATAACAGCTTGTATATTTGAAGTATTTCTTGAATCCACTACTTAAGTTTCACTTGAGAATATCTATTAAGTTAGAATGAGTACATGAATCCTAACCAGAGTTGGACAGGCATCACGCTCATCCCGCTGTGACCCTAGGGAGAGGTAGGGGTGTCACAAATTTTTTAACCTGTTATTTTGGGTAGAAAATCTTCTAGGTTTCCTAAATTTCAGCCCTATTTCTTACTTCAGTTGAGTCATTTGTAGCTATAAATTGAGTCTGCAATTTTGTGTGAGTCCCATCATTTCACTTCTTAAAAAAATTTTGCTGTACTCATGTGATTTTCTTGGTAAGTTGATTGCACTCTTGGAGGGAACTCTAATTTCCTCAAGAAAAGTGATCAAGAGATTAGAGAATCAAATTGGTGAGTTTAATAGAGTGTCTTGAGTGATACACAAGAGTTGAATGTACAGATGTGAGGGAATGAAGTGAGGAAAATTTGCTTTCTTGCTAACCAATTTTGCAGGTCCTATCAAATATGTCTAATAGAGGTGAAGGAATTCTCAACCCGTTGATTTTAAACTCTTAGCCAATGCCTTGAAGGGTGATATCAAATGTATGATTAATGAATCGATGAAAGTCATGCATGAAAGGATTGACCGCATTGAGAATTCACTAGGTAGATCACACTCAAGTCGAAGGACAGTTTATAGATCTGAGTTCAAAGATTATGTTAGTGATAGGGAGGCTAGGAGATCAAGGCGTGGATGCCGAGGTAATGGACGTGACAATAATCCAATCGAAGAGATCAAGCTTAAAGTCCCATACTTCAAAGGAAAAACTAATCTTGAAGCTTACTTGGAATGGGAGGGAGGGATTGAGATGATTTTCAATTACCACAACCACACTGAGGAGTAGAAAGTTAAACTTGCTGCTATGGAATTTATGGATTATGCTCTAATTTGGTTGGAACAACTTTGATCTAGCCAGAGGAGAAATAGAGAGCGATCTATGGAGGCTTGGGATGAATTAAAGGGTCTCATAAGAAAAAGATTTGTGGTAGGTTATTATCATTGAGAACTTCATTAGAAGTTGCAATCTCTTACTCAAAGGAATAGGAGTGTTGAGAACTACTACAAAGATTTAGAGATGCTTATGATGATGGTCTATGTACATGAAGATGCTGAAGCTACTATTGCTTGTTTTCCTATTGGTTTGAGGTCAAAGATTGCTAAAGTTGTTGAGTTGCTACATTATCGCAACATGAGTGAGGTGTTGAACAAGACTGTCAAAATAGAGAGGTGCATCAAGAGAAAGGGTGGAGCACGATTCAATTCTCCTATCTAGTGAAATAATTGGCAAAATCTATAGCCAAGAAGGGAGGACAAGGTCATGACCTCTTTTTCAATAAAGCCAAGGAATGTAGTTCTATAGGTAGCTAATAAGCCAACTCAAGACATTTTTAAGGCTTGCAACCACAACAACGAATACTTTAAGTGTCAAGGTTTTGGACATACTGCTTCTTAGTATCCTAACCAATGTACTATGATTATCACAAGCAATGGTGTGGTGGTTACGGATGACAAAGCTGAGTATGAGGGAATGCCACGTTTGATTGAAGAGAGTGAGTCGAATGAGAAGGAAGTTCCACCTAGTAGTGACACTGGTTGCCTGGTTACACATAAGACATTAGCCATTTGGATTAAAGAGGATGACCAATTGCAACGGGAAATCTTTTCTATACACATTGTCACATTAAGGACAAAGTGTGTAGTCTTATCATTGATGGTGGAAGCTGTACCAACATAGTGAGTTTGCCCATAGTGAAGAGTCCAGCTCTTCCAACTATCAGCCATCCAAAATGCTATCACCTACAATGGTTGAATAAGGATGGTGATTTAAGGGTTTAGAAATAGGTATGCATTCTTATTTGCAATGGCAAGTATGAAGATGAGATATTATATAATGTAGTTCCAATGCAAGTTATTCATATTATTTTGGGACATCCCTGGCAATTTGACAAGAAACTAAATTTTAGATCGCTCAAACAAGTATTCTTCTCAGTACTTGACGCAAGAAAATCACTTTTTTACTGCTCACTCCAAAGCAAGTGTATGAAGATCAATTGAAACTTCAAATAGAGAATGAGATAGAAAGTGAGAGAAAAAAGAAGAGTAACGGTGAGCAACAAGAAAAAGAGAGATTGGATAAGCAAAATAAGGGGAAGAAAGCAATTGTAGAGTAGGCCAAAGAGGGAAGAAAAGTGAGGAGACAAAATATGATCGTAAATGCCAAAGAGTAAAGAAAGCCTTAGTTTCTTAACAACCTTTATTTGTACTCGTATGCAAAGAGGTGCTACTGGCCACTCACGAGTTTAATGATTCTTTGCCTTCTAGTTTTTTGTCTTTTTTGTAGGAATTCAAAGATGTGCTCCCTAAGGAGATTCCGGATGAATGACCACCTATCTGTGGAATTGAGCATCAAATGGACGTAATCTTGGAGCTCCTTTGCCAAATAAGACTACTTATAGGATGGGCCCAGAGGAAATGAAAGAACTTCAATGTGAGCGGATGGTCTCTTGACTAAAGGTTGGGTGCGTGAAAGTTTAAGTTCGTGTGCCATACCGATGATTCTTGTGCCAAAAAAGAATTGAACTTAGAGGATGCGTATAGATTGTTGCGCAGTCAATGCCATAATGGTAAGTATCATTATCATATTCCTAGGTTAAATGATATACTTGATGAACTTCAAGGTGCCATTATCTTTACAAAAATTAATCTTAAAAGTTGTTATGATCAAATTAGAATGAAAGAGGGCGATGAATGGAAAATCACTTTTAAAATTAGACATGGTCATTATGAGTAGTTAGTGATGCCATTTGGGTTAACTAATGCACCTAGTACCTTCATGAGATTGATGAACCATATTTTGAGGCCTTTCTTAGGAAAATTCATTTTAGTATACTTTGATGATATTTTAGCATAAAAAGACCAGCTTTGCATCTGGTGCCAATTTTTCCTCAGATATTTGAGAATTGCTGGTCAGTCGAAGACTGACACAACAACTAGCAATAAGTCTAGCATCAGGCTTTTGTTGTTCTATTTTCTAGGGTTTGCTAATTTTGTATTCATATTTGATTTGTTTATCTTAAGTTTATTTAACTATTTCATTAGTGGTTATTAAGAATAAGAATAGCCAGCTATGTGTGAGCTATTTGAGCTATATTAGTCAATTAATCAAATTCAGTAGTCCTTAGAAATGAGTGACTAAATCCAAATCCAACTTGGATTAATCTAATAGGTAGGTTTTGGCTATAAATAGTGTTGGTCTCGAAAGCAACCTAAGAGGGGGGTGAATTAGGTTGATTGAGACTTTAAACTTGATTTATAGCAAAAGTGGCACAATTTAAATTTACCAAGTTTTGTAGATGATCACCCACTTGAATGATTAATAAACAATGAAAAACAGGTAGAAAATCACAAAAAAAGCACAAGTAAAAGAATGAGTAAGAAAGTTTGAATCAAATGGACTACCAAGTTGTTTCCAACTTGAAGTCCAATACCTCAATATAAAGCTTTTTAAATTTGATGAAGTTACACCAAGTTGTACAAGGACAGTTCACCTTTTGCTTGCCCAAAACGCTTCTTGCCCAAGACAGAAGATTTTACTACAAGTCTTGTAAGCCCTCATTATGTTGCCTACTTGAGAACTCACTCATAATTGAAAAACACTCACTTGGTACCTCACACTAACACTACAAAAAGACACAAATTTTTACACAATTTGCTCTAGAATGCTTGTAAGAAGTGGTGGTAAAAGTGTTTAACCCTATTAGCCTTTATGGTATTTATAGTGTTCAAAAATAGCCACAAAAACTCCTCCAATGGTCTTGCATTAAATGCAAGAGAAACTAGCCATTTGGGGTGTCAAACGTTTGAAACTTTGCTTTGCGTTTGAAGCAATCATCCAATACCCTGGTGGAGGATTCGTTCATCTACTATGGGATGGACGACAGATGGTTTTGCATCCAAAACCCCTTGCATTTGACAGAAATAGTAGCCACTTGTATTTCACCCTTAATTTTTTGGACGGCCAAACCTTTGTCCGTCATCCGATTGATGCATCCAAAAGTGTGGGACGCCCTAATCTTCCTTTCAACATCCGAAGCATAGCATTTGATGTTGAGCTCGTCATTTGTCAGACGTCCGAGCAATGCTTAGCGTCCGATAGATGCGTTCGAACCAATTTGCTATTTTGATGTTCAAGTTTGCAACTTCCAATCTTGATTCCATTGATTGAAAACCTGTTCTATGAAGTTGTATTCAAAAAAAACATTAGTGAAAATCATCATTTTGGTCTGTTAACATCAAAAAAGAGGATAAAAAACCAACAAATAGCCTTTCTTTTCCTTGTAATCATAAGAAGATGATTTTTGAGTACTAAAAAAGTTTAAGTTTTCTCTTGGCTACTTTGTTAGCTCTTTGAGCAATTCAGAGGGAATTCTAATTGTGCAACTGACCTATCAATCAAGAATCGCACTTAATTGTGGTCTCATTCTATCTCTTCTAATTCAATCTCAAGCCATCCTTGATTGAATTAGGACTCCGCTACAAACTCGATACCAAATTCTAGATCCTATGGCTTGTTGTGTTACAAGTTTCATCTGAGATAGGGCGATGTTAGTATCAGATCTTCTTGTAATAATCCTTCGTACTCTTATTTTCTTGAGTTAGAGTTTGAAGCTTTTGATGCAAATCATGATGGCAGTGATTTGAAATGAATGGCCTCCTTACGAGACTTTAAGCTTCTCCCAAGTTTCAATAGGCCACTCTCGATCTCTCCTTTTACTCGTGTGTACTTGGTCCTACCAAACTGTGGCATAATCGGTGAATTCAATGGTGGAAGGTTTAGCTTTTTGCTCCTAATTGTAGTAATGGCAATCAAAAATAATATGAATATTTGTTTCCTATTCCAAATATGCCTCTAGATCTGATTTGCCTTGGAAGGTAGGGATTTTGAGCTTGACCTGTTTGATAGGGTCACTGTCACAAGTATTTTCCCTACATCCACACCTCGGTCTTCTTACAAACTCCTCATTTTCACGATTGAAGTCATCTGATTCATGTAGAGGAGTTTTATCATGACTAGATTTAGAATGGCTTTGAGAGTTTTCTATGCGATCAATCCCCTCTTGCATGGTTCTAAGGCTTGATCAACCATACGCTTGATTTCACCTTTCAATGCATCGGCCAAGAGCTTAAAATCAAAGGATTGTGAACTCCCTTCACCACTATTAGAATTTTGATATAACCTACAAAAAGGTCAAAAGAAATTTGCCTCACTCACTCCCTCACGTCTATACACTCAATTCTCATGTATCACTCAACACTCTAATAATCTCACCAAATTAGCTCTCAAGGCTCTTGTGCTCTCTCCTTAAAGAAATTAGAGTTTTCTCAAGGTGAATCAACCAACCAATTCCACAAGAAAGTAGCTAATTAAGGTTTTGTGAGATTTTTGGAAAGACGTGACTCAAGTGTTGAATTAAACACAAATGTGACTCAATTTAGACTCTAAATTTATTAGTGATGGACACAAAATTTGATATACTTGAGGAAGGAAATCTATCAATCCAAAATAGAAAATTCCTAATGTAATTAAGAAAGAAAATGTGGGTCATTTGAACTTTTGCTAAATTGATTTTTGTGGATAAGAAATTCTAAAAATAATTCCTTTTCCCATAAGAATTGATGATTAGGAGTGAATTTGAAACCAATTCAAGGTGTATTTGGACAAGAATTGGAATTAGGAAACTATTTTGAATAAGTCCAACTCAAATTAGGAAACTAGTGTGCAAAAGCTGTTGTTATTTCCTTTTCGTAGCACAATGGTTATTCGTTTCCAAATTCAACAAGCAACAATTCTACAAAGATTTTTACAAATCAAACAAGCTGTTTTGTAGACTTTTGTTCAAAAAAATCGAGTAGACAATCTAGAATTTAGCTAGGTTTCCAAGATATTCAAGATTGATGATTTTATCAACCAAGAACTTCAAGAAAACAATGAGTTTGTTCAAGATTTCCAAGAGTCACTCAAGTTCAGCCCACAATACCCCAGGAATTTGCAACACTCAAGACAAGGAACAACAAGACAATTTGGACTAGCAAGAAAATACTCAAACAATTTTTTTAAATGACACAAGTAACAAAGACTCACAAATCAAGAAAAGAAAGACTCAAGAAAGTGAAGCAAGAATGAACAAACAAGAAGAAACATGGTTGAGAAATTTAATAGACTAATGACTCAGCACAAACCCTAAAAAGTCTAGAGCAAGAAAGACAAATACAAGGGGAATCAAAGATCTATGTCTTTGATATGACCTATGCCTATGTCTCAAGATCTAGAATTAGATGGTATCAAAGTTTAGCAGCAAAAAAACCCAACTTGATCTTTCACAAGGATGAATTGAATGTTTGGATAGAGCGACCCACAATTAAGTGCGATTCTTGATTGATAAGTTGGATGAACACCTTTGACAACTCTAAGATAGTCAAAGAAAGCTCACAAAGAAGCCAAGAAAAAACTCTCAAATTTTGTTGATAAAATCTGTTTATCATTACAAGGAAAAGGAACACCTATTTATAGCCAAAACTAACCTACTTGGACTAATCCATTTTGGACTTGTATTTAGTCATTTATTCTTACTACTAATAAACTAAAGTAACTAATGGCCCACTAAACTTATAGCTTAACAAAAAGTTGGCCAATTTATTGACTAAACATACTAGAAAACAACTAACAACTAATAAGAATCGAAACAAGAGCAATTAAATGGAAAACAATAAACCTTAGAAAATTCAGCAATGACCAGTGGGGGCCATTGGGCCAGTTGTATCACTGGTCTTGCTCTGACCATTAATATTAACTAGGGTTGCACTAAGCCTACCATCAGTTTTCTTGTCAATCTTCACGTAGGTCTTCCACTGGATAGCATTCACAACTGCTTCATTTTACATATAGGTTTCCAGTTGAATCAAGTTAACAAACCAAGCCCCTCAATTTCCTTAGGCAATCCAACTTGATCTTGAATTGCCCATACCAAAGTTTGAAGTGCATCATTGAGTTTCATTGCACGAACTTGAGTAATCGGACCCAATTGAAATTTTTCTTGCATATCACTTGAATCTTGATCTCCTGTATTAACCCCCTCTTCCTTCTCTCTTTCCTTTGCAGAGTTCTTTTTACTTTAATATTCATGTAAACACATTCACTCGAAGAAACCATCACTCTCAAAGACTGCTCCGAAGAAACAGGAGTGAACCCTAGTGTCCTCGATTGTGGCCACCACGCCGGTGGCCTAGCCGCTTTGTGGGTTTTGTCGTCAGACTCCGCATCAATAGGAGACCCAGTGACACTCTTGGTTCGATGTCGGGTTGCAGTGGCACACATTGGTCGATGGTGCAGCAACCACACCAAAGTGCAGAGACGTCAGGTTCGCTGGGTTTGTAGCGTCTCACACTGGTAGACGGTACAGTAACCATCCCAGCAATGCTCCAGGCTCACTGTAGCAACACACTAGCGTGCAGGGACGTCGTTTCCTAGCACTTTGTTACGGCAACTGGCATTAGCATACCAGCGACAATCGGCATTACTCTCAAAGACTACTCCGAAGAAACAGGAGCGAACCCTAGTGCCCTCGAAGGTGGCCACCAAGCTGGCGACCCAGCTACTTCTTGGGTTTTGTCATCGGACTTCGTATCACATAGGAGGCCCAGTGACACTCTTGGTTCATCGTCAGTTGCAACGGCACACATTGGTCGACGGAGCAGCAATCACACCAGAGTGCAGAGACGTCAGGTTCATCATGTTGCAGCGTCTCATACTGCTCGACAGTGCAGCAACCAACCCAGCAGTGCTCCAGGCTCGCTGCAGCACTGCACCAGCGTGCAGGGACGTCATTTGCTGGCACTTTATTGTGAAAACCGGCATCAACCCATTCGTTTCATGGGTTCGTCCAACATCCTGTGTAGAAAGCTTTGCACTCACGCAGGCCCTTGATCGTTTCACCGCTGATGGTGCTGTCTAGGCGTCAGTGGCCCGCTACATGTGTTTCTTGATGGTTTGCATAGGCTACTAGGGACTTACATGGCAACCTGGGGACTATCATAGCATGAGGGGGCACTCCACCCTTGTTTGCAGTAGTAGTGGCATTAGGGGGTTCCTCTGCGTCACTACTAGAGATAGGCATCGTTACGCAGCATAGAGGAGAACCAGCTTTGAAGCTTTCGTGCCAGGAGATGGAGCTTCTTGCAGAACCTTTCAAAAATGCATTGGTTGGTCGCTTTCCCTTCCACCGTCCCCCTGATGGAGGTGATTAGGAAATTCTAGACTGAAAGGCTGCTGTTCGGTAGGTCTCCTAGACAATAGACAAGCCCTGATCCGCCCGGTCTTGCAGGAGGACTACACTCGCTTATTCTTTCACTGAATTTGATATATCCAGAATGCTCCAATGGTGATCTCCAAATGAACCCTCGATTTTAGGGCCTCGCAGGATTCCTCCATTGCCCTTGTGTGGCTAGGCTTCCCTGAACTATCTATCCCCTTCTTCAATGACAAGTACCTACGTAAACTGGCTTCAATCTTGGGACATCCCCTATGCATTGGCTCAACTACTCTTGATCTAAAGCACCCATCAATTGCATGGGTTCTTGTGGAAATGGATGTAGCAAGAGCTCATTCCTCATGCATTTGGCTTGGGGATGAGGACTACGGGTGGTGGCAGCCTGTGCAATATGAGAATTGGCCCCAGTTTTGTTTCTCCTGCTCTCAAATAGGCCATGCGGTGGAAGAATGCCCTAAACAAAATCCTCCCCCTCATCTAATGCCTTCTCAGATGGTTCGCTAGATATATGTTCCGAAGGCACCCATGGAGCACAACAAAGGCAAAGGCCTAGACTGCAGCCCTGTGGTCGAGCATAAACATGCCATTAGAGAACCTTTCCACACTTAGGTGCCCTCCACATTGGCTGGCACAGCGGCCTTAGTACTAGATCATTCTCCTCTGGAGGTAGTAACAGGACCCCCGCAACCCTGTCCTATCCCTTCACCGGTAAACAAGGATTTCCACATTGCGAACCTAGAAGTCTTCCCATGTGGTGAGAACATATACGCTATTCTAGAACAATTACACTCTGACTCGGATGACGTAATGACTTTCCATTCCTCTCTGTCCTCGCCCCGGACCCGGAGGAGTCCTCTCCTCCGGCGTCGATCTCTACAACGACTAGAGAATATTGATGTCTCGGTACAGGAGTTGCATGATTTTCATGCTTCCTTCCATGCACGATTCCAGCATATGCAGTCTCCACAGGTTGATAGAGCTAGCAGGCCATCCGAAGAGGATGATGATACCTCAGACTTGGAGAGGACCAATCATTTGGCTTGCTCTCTGCAGGAGCTGGCTCAACCCA
The DNA here is from genome assembly GCA_013103745.1 of Gardenia jasminoides. NCBI lineage: Eukaryota > Viridiplantae > Streptophyta > Magnoliopsida > Gentianales > Rubiaceae > Gardenia > Gardenia jasminoides. The sequence goes on from CM023096.1 coordinate 21,378,675, forward strand.
CAGTGAGATGCGTAGGGCGACCACGTAAGGCTTCGTTCTCACAGACCGGACAACCGATTCCTGTACCTTCAGTTAAGTACTCTCTTCGTTCTCATGTTAAGTCCCTTTAATATGTTGGTTTGGAACATTCGGGGGATGTCTTGTGAGGATTCCCTCCGGTACTTAGGTAAGTTGTGCTCTCTTTATTCCCTTCCTTTGTTGGTTGTACTTGATCCTATGTCACAGTCTGGTCATCTTGAAGTGGTTCAACAACGATTAAAATTTGATTTTGGTTCATCGTTCGCTAGTGGCAAAAATTTGGATTTTCTGGTGAAATGTTCTCTCCTTAGATCTTCAGGAGTACGCTGAGCAGTTGGTTCATATGCCTATGTCTTTTTGCCCTGGCATGGAGTTCTCCCTATCTAGTATGTATGCGAAGTGTACTCGTGTGGCCCACCGGCTGCTGTGAGACGCTCTGAAGAGTACTGGCAATACTGTTCAGGGTCCATGGTTGGTCACCGGGGATTTCAACGTTGTTTCTATGGCTGACGAATGACTGGAAGGGGCCCCAGCAAATGTTCATAATATGGACGAATTCAATACGGCTATGTTCAATTTAGGGTTGGCTGCTATAGAGTTTATGGGTTCACCTTTCACATGGATGAATGGTGTAGTACAATAATGTTTGGACCGTGCCCTGATAAATGCAGCATGGTCCAATGCCTACCCCTTGACGAAGGTTCCACACCTAACTCGAGGTCATTCTGATCACTCTCCATTGTTGATTCAGTGTAGCTCTTCACCTAAGGGTCCGTCGGCTTTTCTTTACTTGAATGTCTGGGGGCAACACCCTCAATTTTTTGAGACTGTGTCGTACTGCTGGAATACGAAAATAGCTGGACAGGGGATGATGAAGTTTTTTCGAAAGCTAGTGAGGCTGAGGCGCCACCTTCGGTATTGGAATAAGACTGAGTTTGGGAATATATTTGACTGTATCCAGAAAGCCTATAACGATCTCATCCATAAGGAGGAAGTGTTTGATTTGTCGGGGCTTCCGTCCGATCGTATAGTAGTCAATAAGGCTAAGGCCCATTACAATCGGGAACTTGGGGTGGAATGCGCATACTAGCGACAAAAAGCGTCAGTATGGTGGATCAATGAAGGGGGATGCAAATTCCAAGTTTTTTCACACCTTCGTAAGGCAGCGCCAATGCTCTAATCATATAGCAAGGATCAAGGATGCCGCTAGATCGGGGCTGGAGTCTGACGCTTTGATTAAACAATCGGCTGTTGACTTCTTCTCAGCCCTTCTCTCCTCTGACATGGTCACGCCTATGATGTCCTCCGACCTCCAATTTCCACATGTATCAACCATGGACAATGATATGTTGCAAGCCCAACCATCTCTGGAGGAGCTTCTTGCTGTGGTCTTCTCTATAGCTCCAGAGAGCTCCCCTAGGCCAGACGGATTTGGTGCAGGATTCTACCAGGTAGCATGAGATGTAATCAAGGAGGATTTTCTAGATGCAGTTCGGGATTATTTTTAGGGCATGGAACAACCTTGGGCCTTCTCGAGCAACCTGTTAATTCTTCTCCCTAAGATTGATGGCATTTCACAATGGAAAGATTTTCATCCCATCAGCCTATGCAACGTAACCTCAAAGATTATCTCAAAAACCTGGCTAACCGGCTCAATCGGTTGCTTCCGACCCTTATCTCACCTTATCAAACGGGCTTCGTTTCAGGGCGGGCCATCTCTGATAGCATTGTAATAGCACAGTAGCTAGTGTCTGACCTAGATCAGCAGGTCTCTTATCTGAACATCATTTTCAAATGGGACATAGAGAAGGCATATGACAGGGTCAAGTGGCCTTTCCTTTTTCGTATGCTCCTTCTTTTTGGTTTCTCAGAGGTGATTGTTGATCTATTTTTTAGATCATTTTCCAACTCCTAGTTCTCCGTGCTGATTAATAGGGAGCCGACGGGTTACTTTAAATCCACTAAGGGTGTGCATCAGGGGGATCCCCTCTCCCCAGCCCTGTTTTTGTTTGCCGCAGAGCTCTTGGGGTGCAGTTTGATGCAGTTGTGTGAGTAGGACCCTAGGAGGTATTATATCTCCGCAGGCTCCAGGGTGCCATATTTGGCCTTTGCTAACGACATCATCATCCTCTCCCACTACTTAGAGGATTCTCGGAGCTCCCTAAAAGGCTTCTTGGACTACTACCAATCAGTCTCATGAGAGCGGATTAACATGGCAAAGAGTTCCTTCTTGGGTCCAAAGCACATGTCCCCGAATCATGTTTAGATGGTTGATGCTTCGTTAGCCTTTGTATGATAGGATTTTCCTATCAATTATTTGGGCATCCCGGTGGTGCGAGGCCCTTTGAGTTGTGTAATCTTTGACCCGCTCCTGGCTAGAATGCGGAAACGTCTTTTCTACTGGAGCTCTAAGTTACTCTCTCATGGGAGGAAGCTTGTGCTCCTTCATCACGTCCTCTTGGCCATCCCGGTGTATCTATTCCAGACGGCGAAGGCTCTCAAGGCTATCATTGTTGCACTGGGCCGTCTCTGCAATAGTTTCTTATAGGACCGGAACGTCCAAGAGAAGCGTATCCACTGGTCATCCTGGGAGAAACTATGCTATCCTCAAGAGAAGGGTGGCTTAGGTTTTCATTCATTCATTGATACACTCCATGCATTTTCATGCAAGCTTTGGTGGTGGCTGCATCAGGACGATTCCATTTGGGCAAAGTTTATGCATCCCAAGTACATTCAGGGAAGGTATCCTTCGGTAGTAGAGGTTGAACGCCCTCTGGCCTCATGGAGGCGTCTGGCAAGGGTCAGGGACTTTACCGGGTCAAGGATTAGGTGGTGCATTAGAGAAGGGTTCATAGACTTCTAGCATGACACATGGTGCGGGAAAGCTCCGCTGGCTCGACCGGCTGGAGTAGTAGACCCCTTCTCACATGCTTGTTGCAGAATTCCAGGAGCCGGATGGGTAGGATATCCCCAAGTTACGATCATCGGAGCTAATTCCCTTTGTTTTGGACACCCTGATTGAATCCGGCCAGAAGGATTGTATGATTTGGCGGCCTTCCTCGTCAGGAAGTTTTTCGATCTCTTCTGCATGGAAGGCATTGCAAACAGGTCTGTGCACATCACTTGTTGATCGATATGCCTAGTGCTCACTGGTCCTACTCAAGATGCCCTTTCTACTGTGGTGTTTGTTGTGGGGATTCCTACCACTTGACTCACAAGTACGGCACCGGGGCATCCAGCTCGTCTCGCGTTGTCATTGTTGTTTACAAGCCGAGGAGTCACCTGTGCATCTTTTTATAACGGGTCCTGTGTGTTAGGAACTGGGCATCAGGCACAGCGAAAATATAAAAATTTTAGCCCCAGATTCCCACCAGAAATCACCCTAGTTCTACATATGACCTCATGAAGGAGGTCTAAAGGATTACAATCCAGATGGCCTTCTCGACTTGTCTAAGAGGTGAAGATCCCAAGCAGTCCAGGATGTCTGCCTCTACAGAAATCCATGTGAGAGTGCTTCTGAATTACTCCTGATCGTCTCTACAATCTATGTGTGTGTGTGAGTGAAGAAGAGGTGCTAGCCTTTCTCACTCTAACTCACAGACTCTCTGTTTTTCTCTCTACGTAAGTTTTCTCTGGAGAACTTTTCTCTCTTTGTATTCTGACTATCAGAAGTTCAATCCCAAATACACTGGTAATAATTATGAATTATAATTCTTAAAAGAATTAGATAAAATAAACACTTTTATTTTATCATTAATTATAATAATTAATTATTCATAATTATAAATTGTGGCGGTGTCTAGCAACACATCACAACCACCCGTGTATTGAATTGGTCAAGGGAATTCCGACGACCTTTCCATGGAAAATTACCGTGTAATTATTATCCTTTCACCATCGATATCCAATTAGTCAGGGAATAAGGAACAAGTGCCAATTCCCTACTTACTAATTAATTTTCTAGTTCCCTTAGATTGGGTTAGCAGAGACACTCTTCAATTAACCTAATGTAGTCGACTACTAAGGTTACATTCCAACTAGTAACCTTCTTGGATATCAGCTCCCCTATCGAGTGGTGAATCCTCTCTTGATCACTCACTATCTTTCCATGCTTCACACTACCCCCAATTTCTGTTCTTTAAGTCACTCCTGGTGAGTAACAAAGCAGAATCAAAAGGTAGTGATTCACACTCAAGATACTATGGTGATCTCAAGTCTAGGACCACTTACACAATTTTCCATAAGAGATTCAACCATTGGCACTAGATATCCTAATGGGATCTCTGTGTGGATCACTCCAATGAATTAGTACTCTACAATTCATCTACACATTAGCCTAGGTATCCCTATACCATGGTTGATGAGAACAACCACTACTTACATTAAGTAGGGGCTAGCGTGTAATACTAGTCCGTTATTAATGATGTCACGTCTCATTAATACTATGACTAGGACATTTAAGAATATTTATTATAAATGTGATCGATATCTCACAGTCAGCAACTCTTGTGACTATCATCACATTAATAAATATTCTAAGGACTTTTACCAGTTATATCATATATTAAACAGATAAAATTGGAAGTTCATAAAATACAAAACTTTAATTAGGAATGTATTTAAACAATATAATTGTTTTAGGGCATACATTCCAACACTGTGGCACGACACTCTTGGAGTTACTGTGAGAACCCTAGAAAAAAAAAAGAGAGAAAAAAAATATTTTTAATTGATTGCACCATGAAATCATTAAGTGCGCTATTTTCCTTTAAATACTTTATTTTGTGTGCATTGCATAGTATCAATTTAGAATTGCATTTTCATATTTCATGTAGCCAAATGCATAATATTTATGTGGTATTAAGTAGGTCACATTTTTCATTAAGGGATTAGAAGACAATTTGTATAGATTATATCCAAATTATGGCCAAGACTTCAACACTTGTCAACCATCCATCAAATCCTTGACTTAATCTTATCTATTTAAACTCTTGTCTTCAAAAATTCAAACAAAACTCCCTCTCATATTTCTCTCTCTCTTGGCCGAACAATATGAGCAAGAAAACCACAAAACCCTAAGCTTGGATTAGCCATTTTAGTGAGGTAAAAACTATTCCAAGTGAAACCCTAGGTTTGATTACTACTTAGTCATCAAGTTTGGTTGGAAGAATTGAAACTTTTGGGTGGATTTTCTCTCTCAACTCTCAAGGTAATTAGTCACTTAACTTTGCTTTAGTTATGTTTAAATTCAAAGAGGATGCATGATAGTTAAGTTTAAGGAGTTTGAGGTGGATTAGGAGGAAAAATTATGGAAGAGTTTCTTGTGTTTGAGAACTTGAACTTAGGTTTTTGTTTTAAGCTTCTATGTGTTTGATGAAATGTCTAAGGATTTGTGATGTTTTATTGATGGATTTAGTTGATGTTTTAGCATGTTATACACCTTACTAAGAGATGGAAATAACTTTAAAGGATTAATTGAAGAAATTGTGTCAAAGCTGGAAATTTTCACAGGAAATCAGAAATGGAAATCAGTGAACTTTCCGAACTTTCTGTTGATTATAGAAATTGAATTAAAGCCTGAGTTTTATACCGTTAGAAAGATCTATGAACCTAGTTTTAAACACCACTAACGGAGTTCGATTTCGATTTTTCTACATTGAGTTATGGCCGTTTTTCTGAGACTGTTCGACCAGCCTGTTTCATGCCAGTTTCGAGAATTATTTGCCTGCGTTTGGTTTCGGCCAGTTTAAGTGTCGATTTCTGTTCCGAAACGTGAATAGTGACATTAAAATGAAACCGAGCATATGTAGACATATTACAGAGATATATTTAAGGTAGGACATAGTCAGAATGAGAAAAACCAGTAAAAGTTAGAGTGTCGCGCGTCGACGAGACGAAAGTGGAGTTTGACCACTTTTTCCCTAAATTAGGGATCACCACACTTCTTGTCTTCTTAAAGTCTTGTTTCTTGCTCCCTTGCTCCTCATTTTTCAGCCACACTTGGAGCTTTAGAGAGAGAGAGAGGGCCGAATTGGAGAGAGAGAGAAAAGAGAGGGTTTCAAGCTTTCTTCTTCTTCTTCTTCCTCAATTTTCCTTGCACCTTGAACATCATTTGAAGGCTTCATCTCACTCCTTGTTGCTACTCATTCCAGCTGTGTGTGTGTGAGGGCCTCAAAAATTCAAATTTATTTCTAAAATGCCTAATAATATTTATATTGAGTTTATTTATTGAAATATTAGTGAAAATATGTTTAAAGTGATTATTTCTCAATTTAGAGAATTTTATACGAATTGTTTGCCGGTGTGTGGTTTTGGCCAAATTTTAGCGTTAAAAATTGTTCCGACGCGTGAATAGTGACTTGGACTTGAAATCGAGCATATGTAGTGATATTTTGGAAATATTATTATGGTAAGACAGTGTCGGGATGAAAGAAACCAGTATAAGTTAGACTGTCGCGTGTGACGCGACAAAAAGTAACCAAAAAGCACTTTTTCCCTTAAATTAGGGAAAAGCACTTTTTGAGGCTTTAAAGCCTTGACTTCTTGCAACACCAAGCTTCATTTTTCAGCTGCAAAATCTGGAGTAGAGAGAGAGAGGAGAGCCGAGAGAGAGAGCTTGGGAGAAAGAGAGAAAATTGTCTCCAAAAATCCTTCCATTCTTCATCCTTTCTTCTTGAAACTTCAAACACCAACACCCACCATCATCTTAACCATCCTAGCAGCCGAGGAAGAGGAGAGAGAGAAGGAGGTGTGGGCTGAAGTTCTTGGAAGAAAACAAGAGGTAAGTGGGTTGATCTCCATTTTTTCTTTTCTTCCTACAAATAACTTGAGTTGTGAAGAGTTGATGATGATTTTGTGGCTTGATCTTCATCTTCTCACTTCAGCCGAACCAAGGAAAGGAGAGAGAGAGGGAGATCCGAAATTTTGAAAGGAAAAAGGAAAGAAGAAAAAGCTTGGGTGAACATCTTGGGCTTGATCTTGCACTTGGAGGTTGATATCTTCGACAAATCTTGAAGATCTTGAGTGGGCTTGAGGATCTTGGAAGTTATCAAGCTTGGGAGTGACTTTCTTGGAGAAAAAGCTTGAGAGATCTTGTTGGGTTTTGCCGGATATCGTTGGATCTTGACAGATCCGGAGGTATAAACCTCAAATCTTGTAGATCTAGCTTTATTAATGTCAATTAGTGTAGATCTGTAGTTAATATTGATAAAAATGAAATCATCTGAAAAGATGAAGTTGGGCTCTTGAAATCCCAACCTAGGTAGCGGACTTGAGGTGGCCTCTAGGTAGCGGACTTGAGGACCTGATTGGGAATTGATTGTTATTTGTGAATTTGTTTTGATATGGTTAGAAATTAGGGTTTTCTGTTGATTGAGAAATTGAGGAAAAATATATGCTATGGCCAAAACCCATACTTGGTGATTTCAATGTTTGATTTTGGAATGTTGTGAATGTTCTCGAGGGGTTTTACTTTTTGAGAAAAAAATGTGTATATTATTCAAATTGTGAGTGTATATGTGGGTGAGTGAGTGTTTGGATTTTAAAAGGGTAAAAAGTGTAATTTTCATGAAATCTGAGTGAAAAGTGCTATTTGACTGAATTTGAAGGTTTTATTATATTTTGACTAAAATCTAGGGATTTTTGGATACAATGATTTGGTGTAAAATGTTTTGGGTTAAAATGGAAGTTTTGATTGAAGGTGAACGTGCTTGTAGTGCCAATGAGTATGTCGACGAGATGTTTTCTTTTAAAATGGTAAAGTGATTTTTCTAACGGAATTTATTTGGAAATTGAGCTAGATGAAATGAATACTTTTCCTCGAGTAAGTTTTGGAAAAGATTATCATTTGAAACTAAAAGTGAGATTGAACTGTATTAGTAAATGGAAAAGATTGAAGTGAACCTTATTGCTTGTTTTCAATTATTTTAGGGAGTGTGCAAGACCGTGACTTTGAACCATACGTGGAAGCCGAACCCTACTTTGGCGAGTTTCCATGCTTGTTACGTGTTTACGTGCAAATGTTGTAAATGAATGTATTGAAGTGATTGTTATGTGAAAATTGACTTTTGAACCCTCGAATGGGGATGGTGTGTACTTTATCGCACCTACTCCATTTGAGTAAACGTGATTGTGAAAGTGACTTGAAGTGCTTGATTGTAAAGTGTATTATAGTGATTGTATGTGTTTGGAAGGTCAGGAAATCCACGAGACCTATAGGTGAACCGACTTCGAGTGGGGCTAGGCCTAGGCCGAGGTGAAAGGGCGAGCCATAGGGTCGTGAAAATGTCACAAAAGATGACTCAGACCAGTGATTTATGCTCGGAACTTGGTTTTGAACCTCTCCATAAGAAACAACAACCAGTGAAGTGAAATGAAAAGTACTACGGACTTGGCGTATGGACTTGTCCCTAATGGAGAGTACTCAATAAAGTGAAGTGTTTAAAGTGAAGTGTTTCAAAGTGAAATGTTTTAAAGTGAAGTGAAAAGTGTTTGGCGTGCGGGCCCGGTGGGGGTTTGGAGGAGTAAGGAGAAAGTGAAGTTCTACATGGTAATAGTGACAGTTGACGGAGTGTCAACTACCGGATCGTGGATCGTGGACAAGTCTAGTGGAATTTGGCCCCGAGGGCCCCAGTATCCTACATTGTATTGTTAATTGCTTTTCTATCATTTATATTCAAGTATTCTTGCAAAGTGATATTGTTATGTGTTAAGTGGCTTGAATGTTTTTGGGAACTCACGGGTTTTTTAGCTCACCCTTTCCATTTGTTTTCCTTAGCAGGAAATGAGCAACCAAGTGGTGATGCCAACTCTTGAGATTAGGGCTTTCATATGTTTTGTTATGTATTTTGGGAGAATATTGGATATTGCCCTTTTTGTGGACTTTTGTATTATGGAATCTTGTATATAGCGAATTGTATTTGGGATGTTATGTATCTTTAAGACATTGTACTCTTCTGTATTGTATTCAGGGTTTTAGTTGTTAAGTATTATTGAACAAGTGAGTGTGTGAGTCTGGCGAGAGCTAAGAGGTCCTGACTTTGGTCCATTAGGAGAAAGTGGGGTCGTCACAGGTGGTATCAGAGCCTAGGTTTGAATAGTCTGGCATAGTGAGAGTTAGTGGGTTGTTAAGAGTCTAGTAGGTTAGGAGCAAAAGTGAAGTGAGGGTTATGTGTTTATGGATAAGTATTGTTGATCTTTAAGTTAGAACGAGTACTAATGAGGGTTCTTTCTTGTAGGTTATGGAGCCTGCAGGGAGTGATGGGCCTCGACACCGACAGCCTACCCTGTCTTATCGCTTGGGTTCTAGGGGTGCTCGTGCAGCTTATAACCCTAGGATCCGTACTAGCCGTCTGCTTGTGGGTGTTGGAGGACCCGCCTATCTGATCGGTGGTGCTTGCTGTCTACCGAGAGAGGAAGAGGTTGACTAGAATCAACCGTGAGCGTCAGGAGGAGATTGAGAGGCTTACTACTGTGGCCCGACTCGACTTGCTAGGATTGGGAGGCTGGAGGCTGAGGTTCGCCTGGCTAGCAGCGAGCCAGCTAGGATAGTGAGGGTGGCTCGAGAGAGGGAGGATATTGCTGGGCTGTGAGGCCTTGATTGGAGGGGTGATTGAGGCCAACCAGTAGAGGAGACTTGGTTGATCACCTCATCTTGATGCTGATTTGGGAGGAGAGCCTCCGAGTGCATTGGAGATGCTACCATGGCGGGGAGACCCACGTTCTTGATGTCCGATCCCTCGAGGATGAGCCTCTGGAGACTTCTTCTTCTTGGACGATGGATTAGCTTGACTTGACCTTGGGGCTTTTGTTATCTTTGTGGGGAGTAAACCAGTAGAGTGGGTTCCCAACTTTTGTAAAGTGCATGCTTGCTAACTTGCCAAAGTACCATATTTTTTGTTTAAGTGTACTTGAGAACTTGATATACCAATGTGTATCTTTTGACAAAAGCATGCTTGACTGATGTACTCTTGGCATTGTATTGTAATGAAATGTAATTATGAAAGTGTTGTGCCTATTTTCTAAAGTAATTGTTCTAATTGTGTTGTTACTTTTCCTGTGTTTATGATAATTTGATGGCCCTCTAGAGAACTATGGACGGTAGGAGAGGCGAGGTCGAGGCGTGGGCGGAACCGTCAAAATATGGGGAATGACCATGAATCTCAGTCAGAATCAGGGGCTAACTTTGTAGAGCAAATGGCTCTGACCATGAACCGTATGACTGAAATTTTAGATCGTATGGCTGGACAACAAGGCCATGGACCTGAGCAACACCTTGGTAACGTTGGAGTGGGTGAGGACCGAGCACTTGAGAGATTTCAAAGATTTAACCCCAAAATTTTGTGGTGAACCTAACCACAAGTTCTTTGAGGGTTGGTTAGAAAGGATTTCTGATATTTTCGCTGCTCTAGACTATACTGAGGAGAGGCAAATAACCTTTGCCACATTCAATTTGAGGGGCTGCCCGTTCTTGGTGGGCCATGATAAGAACAAGTGGGAAAGAGAGAATACCCTAGGACTTGGGTAAATTTTACTCGAGAGTTCAATGCCAAGTTTCTTCCTCCAATAGTGCAAGAGAAAAGGGAGGACGATTTCATTAGGTGTAAACAGGGATTGAGTGTGTATGAAGCATTACAAACTGTCAAGATTTGCCCCGAGTTGGTGGTGAGCAAGGAGGGTAAGAAGGTTTGTCCAGGGATTGAATGTAGAGCTCCAAGAAATCTTAGCAGTTGCTCAAGTTAATAGTTTTAGTGAAGCCGTGGAGAGGGCTCAGAGGATTGAAGGAGCCAAAGCACAAGTAAGGAATTTTAATGCAAGAAAAAGGAATGCACCTGGTGGCAGTCGTGGACCAATGGACATGAATGTTCCAACTCCTAAGTTTGGAAGAGGAGTGGGTAGAACAACCCCCTCTAGTTCGTCTAGGGGATCAAATTTGAGAGGGACATACTCAAGAGGAGGAGTGTCTAGAGGGAGTGCGAGAGGAAGAGGACTATCAAGGGGAGGTTCCCAAGGAAGTCAAGTCTCTACCCCTAGCGTGTCTTGTGGCTTTTGTGGGAAGCCAAACCACACGGAGAATGAATGTTGGAGAAAGAGTGGAGCATGTCTTAAGTGTGGTAGTGAGACATCAGTTATCTGCTTGTCCGATGGCCCAAGGAGGTATGACCCAACCAACAAGTAAACCCACTACCAGTCAAGCTAGTGCAGGAATCGACCAAGAGTACCACTAGGGTCTACGCCATTGACCAACGACAAGTTCGACCCCTGAAGTGGTTGAAGGTACCATCCCAATCTTTCATCGCTTAGCTAAGATTTTGATTGATCCTGGTGCATCACATTCTTTTGTGAATCCTTCCTTTTTGAATGGAGTAGACATAAAGCCTACTAGATTACCTTATGATTTGGAAGTTAAGACACCCACGGGGGAACAAAGTTTAATTACTAGTTGGGTATACAAGAATTGTGATATTTGGATAGGAGAAAGGAAGCTAGTGGTGGACTTGATTAGTCTAGACATCAAGGGGTATGATGTTATCATGGGGATGGATTCTCTAGCCCGTCATCATGCTAAATTGGATTGTAGGGCAAAGACTGTGGAATTTTCTATTCCTGGAGAGGCTACCTTGAGGTTAGACGTAAAAGGGAGATTAGCGTCATCTGCCCTCATTTCGGGGATTAAAGCGAGAAAATTGTTAAGTAAAGGGGCTCAAGGGTATTTGGCCTTTTTGATAAATCCCCCTAGTGATAAAATGAAGTTAGAGGAAGTGCCGATTGTGAAGGATTTTCCCGATGTATTTCCAGAGGAATTAGAAAATCTACCTCCTGAGCGAATGGTGGAATTTAAGATTGATTTGCTGCCAGGGACAGCTCCAATTTCTAAGACTCCGTATCGAATGGCTCCAGCTGAACTTAAGGAATTAAAGGTCCAATTACAAGATTTATTGGGCGAGGTTTTATCGAGAGAGTGACTCACCTTGGGGAGCACCTGTACTCTTTGTTAAGAAGAAGGATGGAAGTTTGAGGTTGTGCATTGACTATCGAGGGCTTAACGATGTGACAATAAAGAATAAATATCCTTTGCCGCTCATTGATGAACTATTTGACCAATTGCAAGGATCAGTGGTCTTTTCTAAATTAGACCTTAGGCAAGGGTACTATCAATTGAGGATTAGAAAGGAAGACGTGCCGAGGACTGCTTTTAATTCGAGGTACGGACATTTTGAGTTTGTGGTAATGCCCTTTGGATTGACCAATGCTCCAGCGGCATTTATGGATTTGATGCAACGGGTCTTTAAACCCTATTTGGACCAATTTGTGGTTGTATTCATAGATGACATTTTGGTATACTCAAAGACCCGAGAGGATCATGCTCAACACTTGAAGATAGTGCTCCAAACTTTAAGAGAACATCAATTGTATGCTAAGTTCAACAAGTGTGAGTTTTGGTTAGAGGAAGTGTCCTTTTTAGGGCATAAAATTTCTAAGGATGGAATTGCTGTGGATCCCTCCAAAGTGGAGACAGTGACTCAATGGAAGCAACCTAGAAATCCTACTGAGGTTAGAAGTTTCTTGGGCTTGGCAGGATACTACCGTCGATTCATTCAGGATTTCTCAAAGATTGCGGGACCACTAACGGATTTGACTAAAAAGCATGTTAAATTTGCTTGGAATCCAAAGTGTGAGACTAGTTTTCAAGAGTTAAAGAAGCGTTTGACAACCGCCCCTGTATTGACTTTGCCAAATGGAAAAGATGGGTTTGTAGTTTATTCAGACGCCTCGAAAGAAGGATTAGGATGTGTCCTGATGCAAAATGGAAGAGTTATTGCTTATGCTTCGAGGAAATTAAAGCCTCATGAGCAAAATTATCCAACACATGATTTGGAGTTGGCCGCCGTCATTTTTGCACTGAAAAAGTGGAGACACTACTTGTATGGGGTGACATTTGAGGTTTTTACCGATCACAAAAGTCTCAAGTATTTGTTCTCTCAAAAGGAATTGAATTTAAAGGCGATGGGTAGAATTCCTTGAGGACTATGATTGCACCATAAGTTATCATCCTGGAAAGGCCAACAAGGTAGCTGATGCCTTAAGCCGAAAGGCTCAAATAGCAGGCTTGATGGTAAAAGAGTGGGAAATGTTAGAAAAGGTTGGGGAATGGAAACCTCATTTGGAGAAACAGAAAGTCATCTTTGGGAATATAGTGTTAAGACCTTCCATTCTAGAACGTATTAAAGAGGCTCAAAAAGGAGATTCCATGGTGCAAAAATGGATTGGAAAAGTGAATAAAGGAGAAACCTTAGACTTCAAGTTAGGGCCTGAGGGAATTTTGAGGTTTCGAAATCGTGTTGTTGTTCCAGACAATGAAGAGTTGAAGAAAGAAATTTTGGAAGAGGCACATCGTTCTAAGTATACAATTCACCCTGGGAATAATAAAATGTACCAAGACTTGAAAAGGATGTATTGGTGGGATGGAATGAAGAGAGATGTGGCCAGATTTGTTCAGACCTGTCTCGTGTGCCAACAAGTTAAGGCGGAGCACCAGAAACCTTCAGGACTTTTGCAACCCTTAGAGATACCTGAATGGAAATGGGATCATATCACTATGAATTTTGTGACTGGGTTGCCTAGGAGTCAAAAAGGAGATGATGCAGTTTGGGTGATAGTGGATCGACTTACTAAAACTGCTCATTTTCTACCGGTAAGTATGAAATGTCCTTTGGAGAAGTTGGCTCGATTGTACTTGGATGAAATTGTTAGACTACATGGGGTACCTGTGAGCATCGTCTCTGATAGAGACCCAAGGTTTGTTTCTCGATTTTGGCAAAAGTTACAAGAGAATTTGGGGACTAAGGTTAGTTTGAGCACTGCCTATCATCCTCAAACGGATGGACAATCTGAAAGGACAATCCAAACTTTGGAAGACATGTTGAGGTTATGTATATTGGATTTTGGAGGAAGTTGGAGTCGACACATGCCACTAGTTGAATTTGCCTACAACAATAGTTACCATGCTTCAATTCAGATGGCTCCTTATGAAGCACTTTATGGGAGAAGGTGTAGATCACCTATTCATTGGGATGAAGTAGGAGAAAAGAAGATTTTGGATCCCACCACTATTCCTTGGGTTGAGGAGGCTTTTGAGAAAGTGAAGCTAGTTCGAGAAAGACTCCAAACGGCTCAAAGTCGACAAAAGAGTTATGCCGATAACCGAAGAAAGGACTTGGAGTTCGATGTAGGGGACAAAGTATTTCTCAGGGTTAAGCCAATGAAAGGAGGAGTGGTATCCAAAAAGGGGAAGAAATTGAAACCACGATATGTAGGACCATTTGAGATTCTCAAGCGAGTAGGCAAAGTGGCATACCAGTTGGATTTACCCTCGAGCATGTCAAAGATTCATAATGTTTTCCACGTATCCATGCTTAAGAAGTACCATCCAGACCCAAGCCATGTGTTGCCTTTAGGAGAGATTGAAGTGGATGAATCCTTGTCCTATGAAGAGCGACCTGTAAGAATCCTCGACAGAGAAGTGAAAGACTTGAGGAATAAGAAGATCCCATTGGTCAAAGTTCTTTGGAGGAATCACGCTATTGAGGAAGCAACATGGGAATTGGAGGAAGAGATGAAGAAGAGTCATCCAAAGTTATTCACCTAGAAAGGTAAGGAATTTTGAGGACAAAATTCTCTTAAGGAGGGAAGGATGTGAGGGCCTCAAAAATTCAAATTTATTTCTAAAATACCTAATAATATTTATATTGAGTTTATTTATTGAAATATTAGTGAAAATATGTTTAAAGTGATTATTTCTCAATTTAGAGAATTTTATCAATTGTTTGCGGTGTGTGGTTTTGCCAAATTTTAGCGTTAAAAATTGTTCCGACGCGTGAATAGTGACTTGGACTTGAAATCGAGCATATGTAGTGATATTTTGGAAATATTATTATGGTAAGACAGTGTCGGGATGAAAGAAACCAGTATAAGTTAGACTGTCGCGTGTGACGCGACAAAAAGTAACCAAAAAGCACTTTTTCCCTTAAATTAGGGAAAAGTACTTTTTGAGGCTTTAAAGCCTTGACTTCTTGCAACACCAAGCTTCATTTTTCAGCTGCAAAATCTGGAGTAGAGAGAGAGAGAGAGAGAGAGAGCTTGGGAGAAAGAGAGAAAATTGTCTCCAAAAATCCTTCCATTCTTCATCCTTTCTTCTTGAAACTTCAAACACCAACACCCACCATCATCTTAACCATCCTAGCAGCCGAGGGAAGAGGAGAGAGAGAAGGAGGTGTGGGCTGAAGTTCTTGGAAGAAAACAAGAGGTAAGTGGGTTGATCTCCATTTTTTCTTTTCTTCCTACAAATAACTTGAGTTGTGAAGAGTTGATGATGATTTTGTGGCTTGATCTTCATCTTCTCACTTCAGCCGAACCAAGGAAAGGAGAGAGAGAGGGAGATCCGAAATTTTGAAAGGAAAAAGGAAAGAAGAAAAAGCTTGGGTGAACATCTTGGGCTTGATCTTGCACTTGGAGGTTGATATCTTCGACGAATCTTGAAGATCTTGAGTGGGCTTGAGGATTTTGGAAGTTATCAAGCTTGGGGAGTGACTTTCTTGGAGAAAAAGCTTGAGAGATCTTGTTGGGTTTTGCCGGATATCGTTGGATCTTGACAGATCCGGAGGTATAAACCTCAAATCTTGTAGATCTAGCTTTATTAATGTCAATTAGTGTAGATCTGTAGTTAATATTGATAAAAATGAAATCATCTGAAAAGATGAAGTTGGGCTCTTGAAATCCCAACCTAGGTAGCGGACTTGAGGTGGCCTCTAGGTAGCGGACTTGAGGACCTGATTGGGAATTGATTGTTATTTGTGAATTTGTTTTGATATGGTTAGAAATTAGGGTTTTCTGTTGATTGAGAAATTGAGGAAAAATATATGCTATGGCCAAAACCCATACTTGGTGATTTCAATGTTTGATTTTGGAATGTTGTGAATGTTCTCGAGGGGTTTTACTTTTTGAGAAAAAAATGTGTATATTATTCAAATTGTGAGTGTATATGTGGGTGAGTGAGTGTTTGGATTTTTAAAAGGGTAAAAAGTGTAATTTTCATGAAATGCAGGTGAAAAGTGCTATTTGACTGAATTTGAAGGTTTTATTATATTTTGACTAAAATCTAGGGATTTTTGGATACAATGATTTGGTGTAAAATGTTTTGGGTTAAAATGGAAGTTTTGATTGAAGGTGAACGTGCTTGTAGTGCCAATGAGTATGTCGACGAGATGTTTTCTTTTAAAATGGTAAAGTGATTTTTCTAACGGAATTTATTTGGAAATTGAGCTAGATGAAATGAATACTTTTCCTCGAGTAAGTTTTGGAAAAGATTATCATTTGAAACTAAAAGTGAGATTGAACTGTATTAGTAAATGGAAAAGATTGAAGTGAACCTTATTGCTTGTTTTCAATTATTTTAGGGAGTGTGCAAGACCGTGACTTTGAACCATACGTGGAAGCCGAACCCTACTTTGGTGAGTTTCCATGCTTGTTACGTGTTTACGTGCAAATGTTGTAAATGAATGTATTGAAGTGATTGTTATGTGAAAATTGACTTTTGAACCCTCGAATGGGGATGGTGTGTACTTTATCGCACCTACTCCATTTGAGTAAACGTGATTGTGAAAGTGACTTGAAGTGCTTGATTGTAAAGTGTATTATAGTGATTGTATGTGTTTGGAAGGTCAGGAAATCCCTGAGACCTATAGGCGAACCCTTCGACTCGAGCTGGGGGCTAGGCCTAGGCCGAGGTGAAAGGGGCGAGCCATAGGGTCATTGAAAATGTCACAAAGCACAGTGACTCAGACCAGTGATTTATGCTCGGAACTTGGTTTTTGAACCAGTCTCCATAAGAGCAACAACCCAGTGAAGTGAAATGAAAAGTACTCTGGACTTGGCGCATGGACTTGTCCCTAATGGAGAGTACTCAATAAAGTGAAGTGTTTAAAGTGAAGTGTTTCAAAGTGAAATGTTTTAAAGTGAAGTGAAAAGTGTTTGGCGTGCGGGCCCGGTGGGGGTTTGGAGGAGTAAGGAGAAAGTGAAGTTCTACATGGTAATAGTGACAGTTGACGGAGTGTCAACTACCGGATCGTGGATCGTGGACAAGTTTCGTGGAATTTGGCCCCTGAGGGCCCTGTATCCTACATTGTATTGTTAATTGCTTTTCTATCTGTTTATATTCCGAGTATTCTTGCAAAGTGATATTGTTATGTGTTAAGTGGCTTGCATGTTTTTGGGAACTCACGGGCTTTTTAGCTCACCCTTTCCATTTGTTTTCCTTAGCAGGAAATGAGCAACCAAGTGGTGATGCCAACTCTTGAGATTAGGGGTTTCATATGTTTTGTTATGTATTTTGGGAGAATATTGGATATTGCCCTTTTTGTGGACTTTTGTACTATGGAATCTTGTATTTAGCGAATTGTATTTGGGATGTTATGTATCTTTAAGACATTGTACTCTTCTGTATTGTATTCAGGGTTTTAGTTGTTAAGTATTATTGAACAAGTGAGTGTATGAGTCCTGGCGAGAGCTAGGCAGGCGGTCCGCTGACCCCTATGGTCCGCCTTAGGGGAAAGTGGGGTCGTCACAGTGTGAGGGAGAGAGAGATGGAAAAACTTCATCTTGTCCATTTTCTTGCCTCTTGAAGAACTTAAGTGATGAAGACATCAACTTTTCATCTCTTCTTCATCTTGTTCCTTGAAACTCCATTGGAGAGAGAGTCTCAACTTGCTTGTTTTTCTTCTTGTCAAAACCGAGCTAGAGAGAGAGAGAGGAGGAGGGCCGAGAGTGAGAGGGAGAGCAAGGAAGAGAAAAGGGTTATCTTGTTCTTCGTCTCGTCTGGAAGTTTTGTGGAGGAAAACACCAAGAACCAACTAGATCCATGGCTAATCGTGAGGATATTTGAAGGTGCAAAGCTGGGAAGATCATCCTTGAGTAGACCAACACTATCTGACTTGATCTTACTAGATCTAACTAGATCTTGAGGTATAACACTTAAATCTCTTAACTTTAACTTTATTAGTACTAAATCTTTTAGATCCATGGATTATTTTGCTAGAAATGCTAGTGTTTGAAATATTAGAAATATTTGAGTTGGGCTCTTGAATTCCCAACTTAGGTAGCTGACTTGAGGTGACTTTTAGGTAGCGGAATTGAGGACCTAGTTGTGGTTGTGATTGTTGTTTATGAGATGAGTTCACTGCATGGTTAGAATGTAGGAATGTTGTTGGAAATTTTGAAGAAAAAGTATGGAGGCTGGCCGAACCTCACTTGGAAAGTTTTGATGCTTGATTTCAAAATTTTACATTGTTTCTTGGCGAGATTTTGCCTAAATAATTATGTATTATGTTCATTTATGAGTATATGTTTGAATGGAGTGAAATCATGAATTTTTAATGGTGAAAAGTTGTGTTTCCACTAATTTTTGGGTAAAAGTATCATTTTTGGCAGATTTGTTTCAAAACAGGGAGCAAATTTTGTCGTCTAGAACCTCAACTTCCCATATGAGTTTTTGACTGAATTTTGGTACAAACCTATCCTATATATAGAAGACTAAGTGTACAAAATTTGGCATTTTTCCCATAAGATTTCATTGGCCAAATGGTGTCCACAAAGTAGCTTTGCAAATCTGGAAAATAACTTTCAGGCAGATTTATACCTTATTTTCAAATGGCTATATTTTCTTGCTCGGGAGTCAAAATCGAGCGCTATTTTTGGCGTTTGAAACTAGACTTCAAGAGATTTTCAACGGTATAAAATTGGTGTGCTAGTTCATTTTCTACATGTCGTAGAAATTTTGAGAATTTGACTGATTTTGTAAACTGATAACAAAGTGCTTTGACTACTGCTGAATATTGTGGCTTGATTTGACCTATCTTGCAAAATGAATTTGAAAGTGAAGTTTTCTAGTGAATTGTAGTACTCCGAGTCTTGTTTCCATAGCCATAAGCCTTGCTTAATTTTGAAGAATGTAGCCTTAGATATGGTCCGAACAAGAAACTGTGGTAGTGAGGTTTTGGTGATTCTAAGTAGTTGAGTTATGGTTTTGAGTTTTAGATATTTTGGCTAGTATTTGATAGTTGAACTTTCACTCAGGTGGCCAAAACTTTGCCGAGGGTGAACCAACTAATGAAGTCTAGCCTTCTTCCTTGCCCACTCGTTTAATTGAATCAAGGTGAGTGTTCCTTGCATGTTGTGTGAGTTACATGCTTATGTGATTAATACTTGGTGTTACTTGTTCTCATAAGCATTACATGTTTGTTCTTAAGAGAGTGTGTACTTTATCGCACTCGACCTAACTCACTTTATACTGTTCAACTGTTTGTTATTCCACTATTTGTATATTATTTGTGCATGACTGTAGGCCATGTGTACTTTAATACATTGGCTGAACAAGGCCTTCCCCCCTTCGTTATCGCCCTATTCGAGCTAGAAATGGACGCGGTCAGGTAGGTTGGTAACTTAAGGCACTGTACGGTGTGCTCGAGTATTACCACTGGGTGTTATAAGGAGGAGTAGGGGGTTGATTGACTGACAAGACGGACTGCAACAGTTTCTGGTGAACCTCGTTTCCTTTTACTGAGTGTTTTCTTATTTTATATGTTTTATAAATTTTATACTCCCAAACTGAATTATGTTGAGTTATTTAGTGTTTAACTGATCTATATATTGTTTCACTGCCACTATGAGATTGCATGTTTTGGGTTCGCTCACTGGGCTTTTAAGTCATTCTTTCCAATTTTGTTTTCCTTAGCAGGGGTTTGAGAACAAGAGCCTTCAAGGAATGCACTAGGTTATTTGTTTGGAGATTTTAAGCTTTTGTATTGGATGTAATTCTTGTATTTTGGGGTGTACCTAAGAAATTGGGAATGGCTAAACTTTTGTAGCTGTAACTATATCTAGATGGTTGTGATTCTCAAATGAAGTTTTAGGGTTTAAACGTTGTGTTGGATTGAAGGATATTAAATTTATTTTGTTATTTGAAGTATTTGCACGATTGAAATGGGGGTTGTAGTGAGTCCTGGAGAGAGTTGGGTACGCGGCCTGTCGAACCCTTTGGTTCACCTTAGGGGGAGGTGGGGTCGTCACAGTTGGTATCAGAATTTAGGTTTCAGATCTCTGTAGTGTATCCTAGGCTTTAAGTTTAGGATGCCGGACTGTGAGACTAGTTTGGCCGTTAAGTGACATGATTTATAGTAATTGTTTACCTCAAACACTACTCCTAGTTGTGATTGTAGAAATGGAAGGAAATGGAGCACAAGAACTACCTCAAAGGTGACTTTGTCCTATTATGTTTCAGATAGGATCTGGCGAGCCATTTCGGCATTTCGTCCCAAGACATAGGGTGGATAGCCAGTGTGATTGTTGGATGACATATTCGTATCCCGACCATGTGGTGCTAACTATAGTACATGAGAGGCAGAGGCTAGTCATCGCAAATGCGAGAGCAAATGACCGAATTTAAGAGTTGGAGACTAAGGTGCTCGAGGAGCAAAAACGAACCGATACTTTGCGTGAACAATTACAAAAAGCCAATAATCGTTTGGCTCGAATGGCACAACAACTAAGGGAGAGAGGTGGAGAAGATCGTGGCCCTGAGGATCCCAGCGTTGGAATTGAAGTCGAACGTATTAGAGAATGAGAATCTTTTGGTTCTAATTAATCTAGTGACATACTACTTTTGACCTTTTGTAAGAGGATGATTGGATTAGAACGTAGAATGTTCTATCTTGGAGACCAATGTGTTTTTGTTAATGACTTATTTGCTTTTGTTTGCTATTTTTGACTGGGTATGTACTCAACTTGACTGTAACTTGTGTTTTAACTTAATGACCTCTAGTTTGTACTAGATTGGAACATGACTGAGTTTAAACTGTGTTGTGAAAAATGTTATATGTAAAAATGGGTTTGTCTCTTTTGTCTTTAAGAGTTGTTACTTGTATATGTATGTTCTTAGTTCATATTGAATTAATACATGTCCATATAGATTAGTTGAAAAAAAAATAAGAAGCTAGAAGACCACGACGAGGACGTCCACACAGACAACCCTATAATCAAGAGGAAGAGAGTGGATCTGTGGCTAACCAAAACACTGGGCCAAGGGCTAAGGCAAACGATCAAGTGGCACTAGCTTTAAATCGTATGACGGATTTATTAGAACATTTAGTACCTCAACAAGGCCGTGGAGCTGAACAAGTGAATCAACTTGGAAAACAAGAGATAGGGGAAGATAGGGCCATAGAAAGATTTCAAAAGTTTTCTCCACCTAAGTATTCTGGGGGTCCTGACCCGGATATAGTTGAGAATTGGTTAGAGAATATAAGAAACATATTTGATGCATTGGATTATTCAGAAGAGAGACAAGTAACCTTTGCAGTGTTCCAATTTTAAGGGGCGACTTGAGCATGGTGGAATGTTATAAGAAACATGTGGGAAAGGGATCATACTCCAAGGACTTGGATGAATTTTGTACGAGAATTTAATAAAAAGTTACTTCCACAACTAGTCAAAGAAAAGAGAGAAGATGATTTTATAAAGCTTCGAAAAGGAACCTTAAGTGTGGCAGAATATGAAACCCAATTCATCAAACTGTCTAGATTTGCCCCAGAACTAGTGGTTACGGAGCGAAAGCGAATAAGGCGGTTTATTCAAGGACTCAATCTAGAAATTGAAGACGCCCTAGCAGTAGCTCAAATTAAGACTTTTACTGATGCCCTTGAGAAAGTCCTAAGGGTCGAGACTACAAAATCCCAACTAAAAGCCTTTCAAACGCGAAAGAGAGATATACCTAGTAGTAATCACCATGATGCTTCTAGAGAGACTGTATCGACACTCAAAGTTGGAAAAGGGGCTGATGGAGTGAGACTATCACCTCTTCCTTCTTCTTCTCATAAAATGGAGCAATTAGAAGGAACTATATCACAAAGAACTCAAACAAGAAGGATCCAATCAAAGGAAATATCGCGTGGTGATCAAGCCATGATTTTTCAACCAACTTATGGATACTGTGGAAAAGGCAATCACACTGAAGACAACTGTTGGGTGAAAGGGCGAAAATGTTTGCCTTGTGGGAGTGCTGACCATCAAGTTAGCCACTGCCTAAGGAAGCAACTGCGAGAGAGTAATACTCGCCAAGGAAATGTGGCTACTTCTCAACAAGCTACTGAAGGAGAGAAATGACCACGAGAGCTAGCTAGAATATATACCCTTTTTGGTCAACAGACTCCAGGGTCGACTGAGGTAGTCGAAAGTGAGAATTTTGAGGATAAAATTTTTTTTAAGGGAGGAAGGATGTGAGGGCCCAAAATTTTATTTTATTTAAAAATGCATAATAATATATTTATATTATGTTTATTCACTAAAATATTAGTGAATTTATACTTTGAATTATTATTTTCCAATTTAGAGAATTTTTCGAGAATTATTTGCCGGCGTTTGGTTTCGGCCAGTTTAAGTATCGATTTCTGTTCCGAAACATGAATAGTGACTTTAAAATAAAGCCGAGCATATGTAGACATATTACAGAGATATATTTAAGGTAGGACATAGTCAGAATGAGAAAAACCAGTAAAAGTTAGAGTGTCGCGCGTCGAAGCGACGAAAGTGGAGTTTGACCACTTTTTCCCTAAATTAGGGATCACCACACTTCTTGTCTTCTTAAAGTCTTGTTTCTTGCTCCCTTGCTCCTCATTTTTCAGCCACACTTGGAGCTTTAGAGAGAGAGAGAGGGCCGAATTGGAGAGAGAGAGAAAAGAGAAGGTTTCAAGCTTGCTTCTTCTTCCTAAATTTTCCTTGCACCTTGAACATCATTTGAAGGCTTCATCTCACTCCTTGTTGCTACTCATTCCAGCTGTGTGTGAGGGAGAGAGAGATGGAAAAACTTCATCTTGTCCATTTTCTTGCCTCTTGAAGAACTTAAGTGATGAAGACATCAACTTTTCATCTCTTCTTCATCTTGTTCCTTGAAACTCCATTGGAGAGAGAGTCTCAACTTGCTTGTTTTTCTTCTTGTCAAAACCGAGCTAGAGAGAGAGAGAGGAGGAGGGCCGAGAGTGAGAGGGAGAGCAAGGAAGAGAAAAGGGTTATCTTGTTCTTCGTCTCGTCTGGAAGTTTTGTGGAGGAAAACACCAAGAACCAACTAGATCCATGGCTAATCGTGAGGATATTTGAAGGTGCAAAGCTTGGAAGATCATTCTTGAGTAAACCAACACTAGATCTTAAGTGATCTTACTAGATCTAACTAGATCTTGAGGTATAACACTTAAATCTCTTAACTTTAACTTTATTAGTGCTAAATCTTTTAGATCCATGGATTATTTTGCCAGAAATGCTTGTCTTTGAAATAATTGAAATATTTGAATTGGGCTCTTGAATTCCTAACTTAAGTAGCTGACTTGAGGTGACTTTTAGGTAGCAAACTCGAGGACCTGGTTGTGGTTGTGATTGTTGTTTATGAGATGAGTTCGCTGTATGGTTAGAATGTAGGAATGTTGATGGAAATTTTGAAGAAAAAGTATGAAGGCTGGCCGAACCTCACTTGAAATTTTTGATGCTTGATTTCAAAATTTTACGATGTTTCTAGGCGAGATTTTGCCTAAATAAATATGTATTATGTTCATTTATGAGTATATGTTTGAATGGAGTAAAATCATGAATTTTTAATGGTGAAAAGTTGTGTTTCCACTAATTTTTGGGTAAAAGTATCATTTTGGGCAGATTTGTTTCAAAACAGGGAGCAACTTTTGTCATCTAGAACCTCGACTTCCCATATGTGTTTTTGACTAAATTTTGGTACATACCTAGCCTATATAATGAAGACTAAGTGTCAAAAATTTGGCATTTCTCCCATAAGATTTCGTTGGCCAAATGGTGTCCATAAAGTAGCTTTGCAAATCTAGAAAATAACTTTCAGGCAGCTTTATACCTTATTTTCAAATGGCTATATTTTCTTGCTCAGGAGTCAAAATCGAGCGTTGTTTGTAGCATTTGAAACTAGACTTCAAGAGATTTTCAGCGGTATAAAATTTGTGTGTAAGTTCAATTTCTACATGTCGTAGAAATTCTAGGAACTTGACTGAATTTGAAAAATGATAACACTATGCTTTGACTACTACTGAATCTTGCGGCTTGATTTGACCTATCTTGCAAAATGAATTTGAAAGTGAAGTTTTCTAGTGAATTGTAGTACTCTGAGTCTAGTTCCCATATCCATAAGCCTTGCTTAATTTCGATGAGTGTAGCCTTAGATATGGTTCGAAAAAGAAACTGTGGTAGTGAGGTTTTGGTGATTATAAGTAGTTGAATTAAGGTTTTGAGTTTTAGATATTTTGACTAGTATTTGATAGTTGAACTTTGGTTCAGGTGGCCAAAACTTTGCCGAGGGTGAACCAACTAACGAACTTTAGCCTTCTTCCTTGCTCACTCGTTTAATTGAATCAAGGTGAGTGTTCCTTGCATGTTGTGTGAGTTACATGCTTATGTGATTAATACTTGGTGTTACTTCTTCTCATGAGTGTTAAATATTTGTTCTTAGGCCAGTGTGTACTTTATCGCACTCGACCTAACTCACTTTATACTGTTCAACTGTTTATTATTCCACTGTTTGTATATTATTTGTGCATGGCTGTAGGCTATGTATACTTTAACACATTGGCTGAACAAGGCCTTTCCCCCTTCGTTATCGGCCTATTCGAGCTAGAAGTGGACTCGGTCAGGTAGGTTGATAACTTAAGGCACTGTACGGTGTACTCGAGTATTACCACTAGGTATTATAAGGAGAAATAGGGGGTTGATTGACCGACAAGACGGACTGCAACAGCTTCCGGCGGACCTCGTATCCTTTTATTGAGTGTTTTCTTATTTTATATGTTATATAAATTTTATGCTCCCAAATTGAATTTTGTTGAGTTATTGAGTGTTTAACTGATCTATATATTGTTTCACTGCCACTATGAGATTGCATGTTTTGGGTTCGCTCACTGGGCTTTCAGCTCATTCTTTCCAATTTTGTTTTCCTTAGCAGGGTTTGAGAACGAGAGCCTTCAAGGATTGCACTAGGTTATTTGTTTGGAGACTTTAAGCTTTTGTATTAGATGTAATTCTTGTATTTTGGGGTGTACCTAAGAAATTCTGAATGGTTAAACTTTTGTAGATGCAACTGTATCTAGATGGTTATAATTTTCTAATGAAGTTTTAGGGTTTAAACGTTGTGTTGGACTGAAGGATATTAAATTTATTTTGTTATTTGAAGTATTTGCTTTATTGAATCGGGGATTGTAGTGAGTCCTGGCGAGAGTTGGGCACACGGCCCGCCGAACCCTTTGGTTCACCTTAGGGCGAGGTGGGGTCATCACAGTTGGTATCAGAGATTAGGTTTCAGATCTCTGTAGTGTATCCTAGGCTTTATGTTTAAGATGCCGGATTGTGAGACTAGTTTGACCGTTAAGTGACATGATTTATGGTAATAGTTTACCTCGAACACTAATACTAGTTGTGATTGTAGGAATGGAAGGAAATGGAGCACAAGGACTACCTCGGAGGTGACTTCGTCCTATTACGTTTCAGATAGGATCTGGCGAACCATTTCAGCAGTTTGTCCTAGGACGTAGGGTGGATAGTCAATGTGATTGTTGGATGACAAATTTGTATTCAGACCGTGTAGTGCTACCTATAGTAGATGCGAGGCAGAGGATAGTCATCGCAAATGCGAAAGCAAGTGACCGAATTGAAGATTTGGAGACTAGGGTGCTCGAGGAGCAAAAATGAACCGATACTTTGCGTGAACAATTACAAGAAGCCAATAATCGTTTGGCTCGAATGGCATAACAAGTAAGGGAGAGAGGTGGAGAAGATCGTGGCCCTGAGGATCCTAGCGTTCGAAATGAAGTCGAACGTGTTAGAGAACGAGAATCTTTTGGTTCTAATTAATCTAGTGACGTACTGCTTTTGACCTTTTGTAAGAGGATGATAGGATTAGAATGTAGAATGTTCTTACCTTGGAGACCAATGTGTTTTTATTAATGACTTATTTGCTTTTGTTTGCTATTTTTGACTGGGTATGTACTCAACTTGACTGTAACTTGTGTTTTAACTTAATGAACTCTAGTTTGTACTAGATTGGGACATGACTGAGTTTAAACTGTGTTGTGAAAAACGTTATGTAAAAATGGGTTTGTCTCTTTTGTCTTTAAGGGTTGTTACTTGTATATGTATGTTCCTAGTTCGTATTGAATTAATACTTGTCCATATAGATTAGTTGAAAAAAAAATTGGAAACTAGAAGACCATGACGGGGACGTCCACACAGACAACCCCAAAATCAAGAGGAAGAGAGTGGATTTGTGGCTAACCAAAACACTGGGTGAAGGGCTGAGGTAAATGATCAAGTGGCACTGGTTTTAAATCGTATGATGGATTTATTAGAATGTTTAGTACCTCAACAAGGCCATGGAGTTGGACAAGTGAATCAACTTGGAAAACAAGAGATAGGGGAAGATAGGGCCTTAGAAAGAATTCAAAAGTTTTCTCCGCCTAAGTTTTCTGGGGGTCCCAACCCCGATATAGCTGAGAATTGGTTAGAGAATATAAAAAACATATTTGATGCATTGGATTATTTAGAGGAGACACAAGTAACCTTTGTGATGTTCCAATTTGAAGGGGCGGCTCGAGCATGGTGGAATGTTATAAAAAACAAGTGGGAAAGGGATCAAACTCCAAGGACTTGGATGAATTTTGTACGAGAATTTAATGGAAAGTTCCTTCCACCACTAGTCCAAGAAAAGAGAGAAGATGATTTTATAAAACTTCGGCAAGGAAACCTTAAGTGTGGTAGAATATGAAACCCAATTCACCAAACTGTCTAGAATTGCCTTGGAACTAGTGGTTATGGAGTGAAAGTGAATAAGGCGGTTTATTCAAGGACTCAATCTAGAAATTGAAGACGCCCTAGCAGCAGCTCAAATTGAGACTTTTACTGATGCCCTTGAGAAAGCCCTAAGGGTCGAGACTCCAAAATCCCAACTGAAAGTCTTTCAAACCCGAAAGAGAGATATACCTAGTAGTAATCACCATGAGGCTTCTAGAGAGATTGTACCGCCACTCAAAGTTGGAAAAGGGGCGATAGAGTGAGACTACCACCTCTTCCTTCGTCTTCTCATAAAATGGAGCAATTAGAAGGAACTATATCACAAAGAACTCAAACAAGACGGATCTAATCAAAGGAAATATCGCGGGGTAGTCAAGCCACGATTTTTCAACCAACTTGTGGATACTGTGGAAAAGGCAATCACACTGAAGACACTGTTGGGTGAAAGGGCAAAAATGTTTGCGTTGTGGGAGTGCCGACCATCAAGTTAGCCACTGCCCAAGGAAGCAACTGCAAGAGAGTAATACTCGCCAAGGAAATGTGGCTACTTCTCAACAAGCTACTGAAGGAGAGAAACAACCACCAGCGCCAGCTAGAATATATACCTTTTTTGGTCAACAGACTCCAGGGTCGACTGAGGTAGTAGAAGGTGGAAATTTTGAGGATAAAATTTTTTTAAGGGGGGAAGGATGTGAGGGCCCAAAATTTTATTTTATTTAAAAATGCTAAATAATATATTTATATTATGTTTATTCACTAAAATATTAGTGAATTTGTACTTTGAATTATAATTTTCCAATTCAGAGATTTTTTCGAGAATTATTTGCCGGTGTTTGGTTTCAGGCAATTTAAGTGTCGATTTCTGTTCCGAGATGTGAATAGTAACTTTAAGATGAAACAGAGCATATGTAGACATATTACAGAGATATATTTAAGGTAGGACAATGTCAGAATGAGAAAAACCGGTAAAAGTTAAAGTGTCACGCGTCGACGCGACAAAAATGGTGTTTGACCACTTTTTCCCTAAATTAGGGATCACCACACTTCTTGTCTCCTTAAAGTCTTGTTTCTCGCTCCCTTGCTCCTCATTTTTTAGCCACACTTGGAGCTTTAGAGAGAGAGAGAGGGCCGAATTGGAGAGGGAGAGAAAAGAGAGGGTTTCAAGCTTTAATCTTCTTCTTCTTCTTCCTCAATTTTCCTTGCACCTTGAACATCATTTGAAGGCTTTATCTCACTCCTTGTTGCTGCTCATTCAAACCGTGTGTGAGGGAGAGAGAGATGAAAAAACTTCAACTTGCCCATTTTCTTGCTTCTTGAAGAACTTAAGAGATCAAGACATCAACTTTTAATATATTCTTCATCTTGTTCCTTGAAACTCCATTGGAGAGAGAGTCTCAACTTGCTTGTTTTTCTTCTTGTCAAAACCGAGCTCGAGAGAGAGAGCAGGAGGGCTGAGAGTGAGAGGGAGAGCAAGGAAGAGAAAAGGGTTATCTTGTTCTTCTTCTCGTCTTGAAGTTTTGTGGAGGAAAACACCAAGAACCAACTAGATCCTTGGCTAATCTTGAGGATATTTGAAGGCACAAAGCTTGGAAGATCATCCTCGAGTAGACCAACACTAGATCTTACTTGATCTTACTAGATCTAACTAGATCTTGAGGTATAACATTTAAATCTCTTAACTTTAACTTTATTAGTGCTAAATCTTTTAGATCCATGGATTGTTTTTCTAGAAATGCTAGTGTTTGAAATATTTGAAATATTTGAGTTGGGCTCTTGAATTCCCAACTTAGGTAGCTGACTTGAGGTGACTTTTAGGTAGCGGACTTCAGGACCTGGTTGTGGTTGTGATTGTTGTTTATGAGATGAGTTCACTGTATGGTTAGAATGTAGGAATGTTGATGGAAATTTTGAAGAAAAAGTATGAAGGATGGCCGAACCTCACTTGGAAAGTTTTGATGCTTGATTTCAAAATTTCACGATGTTTCTTGGCAAGATTTTGCCTAAATAAATATGTATTATGTTCATTTATGAGTATATGTTTGAATGAAGTGAAATCATGAATTTTTAATGGTGAAATGTTGTGTTTTCGTTAATTTTTGGGTAAAAGTATCATTTTGGGCAGATTTGTTTCAAAACAAGGAGCAACTTTTGTCGTCTAGAACCTCGACTTCCCATATGAGGTTTTGACTAAATTTTGGTACAAACCTAGCCTATATATATAAGACTAAGTTTACAAAATTTGGCATTTTTTCCATAAGATTTCGTTGGCCAAATGGTGTCCACAATGTAGCTTTGCAAATCTAAAAAATATCTTTCAGGCAGCTTTATACCTTATTTTCAAATGGCCATATTTTCTTGTTCGCGAGTCAAAATCGAGCGCTATTTGTGGAATTTGAAACTAGACTTCTAGGGATTTTCAAAGGTATAAAATATGTGTGCTAGTTCATTTTCTACATGTCGCAGAAATTTCGGGAAATTGACTGATTTTGCAAACTGATAACACTGTGCTTTGACTACTGCTGAATCTTGTGGCTTAATTTGACCTATCTTGTAAAATGAATTTGAAGCAAATTTTCTAGTGAATTGTAATACTCCGAATCTAGTTTCCATAGCCATAAGCCTTAGATATGGTCCGAACAAGAAACTGTGGTAGTGAGGTTTTGTTGATTCTAAGCAGTTGAGTTAAGGTTTTGAGTTTTAGATATTATGGCTAGTATTTGATAGTTGAACTTTGGCTCAAGTGGCCAAGACTTTGCCGAGGGTGAACCAACTAACGAAGTTTAGCCTTCTTCCTTGCTCACTCGTTTAATTGAATCAAGGTGAGTGTTCCTTGCATGTTGTGTGTGTTACATGTTTATGTGATTAATACTTGGTGTTACTTGTTCTCATGAGCATTAAATATTTGTTCTTAGGCGAGTGTGTACTTTATCGCACTCGACCTAACTCACTTTATATTGTTCAACTGTTTATTATTCCACTGTTTGTATATCATTTGTGCATGGATGTAGGCTATGTGTACTTTAACACATTGGCTGAACAAGGCCTTTCCCCCTTCGTTATCGGCCTATTCGAGCTAGAAGCGGACTCGGTCAGGTAGGTTGGTAACTGAGGGCACTGTACGGTGTACTCGAGTATTACCACTGGGTGTTATAAGGAGGAGTAGGAGGTTGATTGACTGACAAGACAGACTGCAACAGCTTCCGGTGGACCTCGTATCCTTTTATTGAGTGTTTTCTTATTTTATATGTTTTATAAATTTTATGCTCCCAAACTGAATTATGTTGAGTTATTGAGTGTTTAACTGATCTATATATTGTTTCACTGCCACTATGAGATTGCATGTTTTGGGTTCGCTCACTGGGCTTTTAAGTCATTCTTTCCAATTTTGTTCTCCTTAGCAGGGTTTGAGAACGAGAGCCTTCAAGGATTGCACTAGGTTATTTGTTTGGAGACTTTAAGCTTTTGTATTGGATGTAATTCTTGTATTTTGGGGTGTACCTAAGAAATTCTGAATGGTTAAATTTTTGTAGCTGTAACTGTATCTGGATGGTTGTGATTCTCAAATGAAGTTTTAGGGTTTAAACGTTGTGTTGGACTGAAGGATATTAAATTTATTTTGTTATTTGAAGTATTTGCACTATTGAATCGGGGACTGTAATGAGTCCTGGTGAGAGTTGGGCAGGCGGCCCGCCGAACCCTTTTGTTCATCTTAGGGGGAGGTGGGGTCATCAAAGTATGTGTTTGAACAAGGATTATTTTTGGGTGGTCTATTAAAATTGTTCACACTGTGTACTTGTTCAACATAAAAACAATTAGCACTATTATGATTGCCACCACAAATCAAACAGCAAGGGACACTTGCATGAGAATTTGAACTACTTCCCCCTTGATTTCTTAGCAATCTTACAAAATTATCTATATGAGCATGTAACATGCTCATAGAGTCAAGTCCATACATACTGGCCACTCTGATTGGGTTACCTCTCGCGTTATTCCATTTGTGGTTATTAGAGGCCATTTCTTCAATATAAAACTTGAGCATCGACTACAAGAAAATCGGTCCTCAGTGACAACGCATAGTTGTCATAAAATAGCAACAAGTCTTCAGAAATGACATTTATTGATGAGATTTAAGTCGTCAGAGGGTTGTCACTATATGTCTATCATAAAAGTCAATAGTTACAAGTTAAAAATTCATCAGTGAAACACCATGTTTAGTGATGACATTCAGATTTAGGTTTTGTTGACGACTTTCTTTTGTTCTCAGAGATGTGAGAGCCTCAAAATTTTGTTTTATTGAAAATTAAATACAAATGTTTAAATTATGTTTATTCACTAAAATATTAGTGAATTTATGCTTTGAGTTATTATTTTCTAATTTAGAGACTTTTTTGTGAATTAATTGCCGGTGTTTGGTTTTAGCCAGTTTAAGCGTTAGTTTTTGAGCTGTGACATGAATAGCAACTTTAAGATAAAACCGAGCATATGTAGAGACATTATAGAGATATATTTATAGTAGGGCAGTGCCAGAAGGAGAAAAACCAGTAGAAGTTGAAGCGTCGCGCGTTGACTCAAAAAAAAAGTGGAAGTTTGACCACTTTTCCTTAATTTAAGGCCAACCACACTTTTTGTCTCCATAAAGCCTTGTTTCTTGCTTCCTTGCCTCTTCATTTTCAGCCATCCTTGAAGCTTGAAGAGAAAGAGAGAGACAGACAAGCTTGAGAGAGAGAGAGAAATAGAGAGAGAAGCAAGTTTCTACAACTTCAGCTTCAGCTTCCATTTCTTGAAGCTTGAAGACACCATTGGAGAGCCTTCATCTTGTTCCTTCTCCTCCTTGTTGTAGCCGTGAGAGAGAGAGAGAGAGGGAGAGAGGTCAGAGAGTGAGTGAGAGAAAGAAAAGGGGAAGAAAGCTTCATCTTGTTGTTCGTCTTCTAGATCCTTGAGATTTGTGGAGGAAAACACCAAAGATCAAGTTGGTTCTTGGCTAAATTTGGAGTTTCTTGAGATTTCAAGCTTGGAAGATCATTCTTGAGTGGAACTACACTAGATCCTACTTGATTCTTGCTAGATCTAGTTAGATCTTGAGGTATAACACTTAAATCTCTTAGTTTTAACTTTATTAGTGCTAGATCTTTTAGATCCACTGGTTATTTTGCTAAAAATGATATTCTTGGAACTTTGAGTTGGGCTCTTGAATTCTCAATTTAGGTAGCCGACTTGAGGTGACCTTTTAGGTAGCAGATTTGTGGGTCTGGTTGTGGTTGTGATTGTTGTTTATGAGATGGATTTATTTGGTGATTAAAAAGTAAAGAAATGTTGGTGAAAATTTTGGAAGAAAGCTAAGCTTGATGGCCGAACCTCACTTGGAAAGTTATGACGCTTGATTTCAAAATTTTATGATGTTTCTTGACTCAATTTTGTTCGAATAAATATGTATTGTGTTCATTTATGAGTATATGCTTCAATGGAGTTGAAATCTTGAAGTTTTAATGGTGAAAAGTTGAGTTTTTACTAATTTTTGGGTAAATATACTATTTGGACAGATTTGAGGGTTTGAAATGTTTTATCTAATTTTTATGAATTTTGTACATTGAGATTTAGTGAAAATTGAACTAAAAACGTGTTAAAACCTTGACTAAAATTTTAGTATTGAGTTTGAGCCCGAATGGGTGATTTTCAAGGTAAAAAGACTTCACTTGATTTCCTTGCTCTGAAAAATGAGAAATTGTGAATTTGGAATACATCGTTGGAACATTTGTTTAAATGATGTATCGATTTGAAAATGGAATCTTTTATGATATTTTTCAACTCGAGTGACTACTTTTACATCAAGAAAAGTTGGAGAAATTTTTGGAAAGAATTTTGATCAAATAAATGACTACGTTTATTTGAGTTTAGTTTCGCTATTAGTGGAGCGAAACTTATTCCTTTTCTTTACTTGTTTATAGGAAGTGTGGACAGATTTGAAATCGAGCCAAATTTGGAGACCAAACCTTGCTATTTTGGTAAGTTTCCATGCATGTTACTTGACTATGTGAATGTGAATTGAATTATACTTAGTTATGTGATTTGATGTGAAAAATTGGTTTTTCGAACCATCAAATGGAGTAGTGTGTACTTTATCGCACTTACTTTATCAAATTTGATGAGATTAAATTTGGAAGGTGTTCAAATACTTTTAGAAGCTTCCTAATATAATGAGAGTAAATTAATAAAGTAATCTAAAGTTAGTATTTTAAAGTTCTAAAATGGTTTAAAAGAAAATTTCCAAAAACAAGTGATTTAGGAAATTCTAGTTAGACTAGAAAATTCTAATTTTGGCTTGGATTGTCATTCGATTATGAAAAGCTTCTAATCATGATTTTAAAGCATGGAAAATCATTTTAATGAGATTAGGATGTCATTTCCATAATTTAAAACAAAAACAAATTGGAAAGAAATTTGGAAACTATTTAATATTCCTTAAGAAATTAGATTTCCTAAGAAATATGAGTTTCCAAATTAGTATTGGTTTTCTAAAATGATTTGGAAATTAGAACTATGTTTTATTATGAATAAAATATAACTTCCAAATCATTAGAATTATCAAAAGAATACCTTTGAATTTATTTTTTGGAAACAAAAAAAGGGCATACAAACAGGACTAGCCAAATTCGGAAATTGTCAAGTCGCTAAAAGTTTTAGTGGTAGATACTTATGAATGAATTTTGTCACTAAAAATTGCTTTTTGTCGCTAAAATAAATTTTTAGAAATTAAAAATTATTCAATTGAATTTGATTCAATTAATTTTTAAATCTCTTGAGTTGAAATCTTTTGAGATTTAAGGCTTCCGCATATACTAATACATGATCGGAACTAAATAAATATCTATACTTTCATTTAGGATTGTATTCTATGAATGCAAGATGAATGATTAAGGACTAACACCAATGTGATTGTAAATATTTGAATGTGTGTATGGTTTTGGCTTTGGTACTTTTGAAATAGGATGTGCGTGGCCTGCCTTCTCTATATACTCTCAATGCAAATTCTCTTCTCATCTCACTCCCCTTGAATGTAGTTTAAGGTTTCTTCCAATATCATGTAATGTACTATATTAGGGATAGGGAAAGAGTGAGGATCTAGAATGTTTAGAATAGATTTACATTTGTAATGCTCAAAAGAGATAGAGATGGCACCAATTCCACCGTGGTGGATATACAAAAGGCATACAAGGCACGAAGATGTCACTTGCCCGTTAGTTTGATCTATCAGGTTTCTTTTTGGCTCAAGAAAACTAGTCTAGGAATAAAGTCCATAATTATCCATGTTTAATTATAGTATATTTATTTATTTATGTTGATGAATGGATATGTATAATATATATTTGATGAGAGCAACTTGGAATATAACATTTCTAACATCCCCCTACTGAAATATTAAGTCAAAACTTAAGTTTCCTTCCGTTATTATAGTTAAAATAAACTCATGTTCGAGTTAACTTGTTGAGCACACTCAAGGTTTCTCTACCATGCAAAATTTTAACTATGAGATAGGATCTCGGAATAATGGTATTTAACTAAAACTTATAACTTATTGAGTATATTCAAGGTCATAAAGTTTTAGAGGCAAAGGTTGTGAGGGCCTCAAAATTCAAATTTTATTGTAAAAATGTAAAATATTGTTTATATTGTGTTTATTCATTGAAATATGGGTGAATTTATGTATAAAGTGAATACTTTCTAATTTAGAGAATTTTATACGAATTAATTGCCAGTGTGTGGTTTTGGCCAAATTAAGCGTTAAATTTTGTTCTGAAGTGTGAATAGTGACTTCAAATTGAAATCGAACATATGTAGTGATATTATGGAGATATTATTAAGATTGGACAGTGTTGGAATGAAATAAAACAGTGTAAGTTAGACTGTCGCGCGCGACGCAACATAAAGTGGCCATAAAGCCACTTTTCCTTAAATCAGGGGATTTGCACCTTTTTGTCCCTTAAGTCTTGACTTTTGGCTTCTTGAGGCATTATTTCCAGCTGTAAAATTTGGAGCATAGAGAGAGAGAGAGGCCAAGAGAGTGAGGAGCAAGAGAGAGAGAGAGCTTGCAATTTTCCTCCATTTCTTCTTCCTTCCTTTCTTGAAGCCTCAAGCCACCATTGAAGACACTTGTTTTCTTCATCCTTGCAGCCATGAGAGAGGGAAGGAAAGAGAAGGGCTGGTCCGAAATTATTGAGGGAGAAAAGGGAGGAAAAAGTGTAGTTTGATCTTCCATTTCCTTCTTCATCCAACCTCTTGAAGTTGTGAGACTTTGGTGGAAGATCTTGGCTTGTTCTTCTTCATCCTTGGCTGGCGTGTGAGAGTGAGAGGAAGAGGGGGAAGATCCGAAAATTTGAAGGAAGAAAAGAAGAGAAAGAAAGCTTGTAAGGGTGCCTTGCTCTTGTTCTTGAGCTTTTTGTTGGAAATCACTATCAAAGTAGAAGGATCTTAGACTAAGGTCGAAGCTTTTGGTGTCTCTAAGCTTGGAAGAATTTTTCTCAAAGAGGCGCTCACGAGATCTTGTTAGATCTTGTTAGATCTTGATAGATCTAAAGGTATATCACTTGAATCTCTTAGATTTAGCTCTAGTAGTGGTAAATCTTGTAGATCTGTGGTTCATTTTGTTAAGAATGCTTATATATGGAACAATGAAGTTGGGCTCTTGAAATCCCAACCTAGGTAGTGGACTTAAGGTGAATTTTAGGTAGCGGACTTGAGGACCTGATTGTGGACATGATTGATATTCGTGAAATTAGTTCATTTTATGATTAGAAAGTAGATCTTGTTATTGAAAAATTTGAAGGAAAATGGGTGATATGGCCGAACCTATGCTTGGCATTTTTGACATTTGATTTCAAAATTTTATGATATTTTTGAAGAGGTTTTTGCTTAAAAATATATATGTGATACGTTCATTTGTGAGTGTGTGTTTGAGTAGAGTAAAGTCATGAATTTCGAATGTCAAAGTGAAGCTTTTCATAGACTTTTGGAATAAAAGCAATGTTTCGAAGGACTCGAGGGTTTTACAATATTTTGGTTAAATTCTATGAATTTCGAAAATAAAGACTTGATAAGAATTGTTCTAAATTTGTGTTAAAGCTTTCATTAAGAGTAAGTGTTGAGTGAATTGTGAAAAGAGCAATTTTGAGGTATGAAACCTCACTTAAAAATATCATATTAAAGAAAAGTTAGAAGTGGTGTTTAGGGAGTTCATCAATGGAGTGTTATTTTGGAATGAAATAGTGATTTTTATAAAAGATCCAATTGAGTCATTGTATCGTGTGAAATGAATGCTTTTTCCTTAAGGAAATTTTGGGAAAATATTGATTGAATATAAGAAATGAAAGTGATTTCTTTGGTTAACGAGTGGGGATGTGAAACTCAACTATTGTTTCATTTGTTTAGGGGGTGTGGAAGGAAGTGAAATCGACCCTAACTTGGAAGCCAAACCTTACTACTTTGGTGAGTTTCCATGCTTGTTATGTGACTAGGTGAAGTGGATTAGATTTGTATTAGTTATGTGATATTGCCTTCAAAAGACAATATCCGATTCTTCCAAGAACAAATTTTGGAAATTATTAAACTAAACAAACCTTAAAAAATACTTATTTTCCTTTGGCCCACAAATAATGTGTTAGGAATTGTAGAGACAAACACAAATAATGTGTGAAAATATGTAAATTTACAATCAAGAATTGGAAGACACGGTTAGAAAATTTCAACTTTTTTCTCAGATCCAGTGTATGGAAATCTAGAAAACTCATCAATTTCTTTAAACTTCTAATTCAAAAGATAGTGGGATTCACATACATGTCAAGAGTGACATGTTATAAGATATTTAAAGCACATGTGTGTCATTTCCAATCATCATTTTGAAAATAAAACTAGAACATTTCAATTTCCTTTTAGACTTTAGAGTGGAAAATTTCCAACAGGTAGATAAGTGGGAAAAATGCATTTTGTTCTTTTGAAACTGCTTTTGTTTTGGCTCAAAGCCATCACCTAAGGAATCAACTAATAATTTTCAATCTCTTAACTTCTATAGCCAATACTGATAGTCGCCCCGATTCCTTCCATTCTTACGAGTACAATGATCATTCAAGTCTCAATCAATCTTTCACTACAAATCTCTTACATAATATTTCACTTCAATGTAACATTACCTAGTTCTTCAGTTTTGTTCTCCACCAATCCCATATAAGAAACTCTCAAGTAACAAATCCTCTTGAACCACAAGGATACAGTAGGTTCTCCAATTTACGTAATACTCAAGTTAATCCCATAGTCTGGTATCCTAAATTTCTAATCTAGGATACACTACAGAGATCTAAAGGCTAAACTTTAATACCACCTGTGACAACCCCACCTCCCCTAAGGCAAATCAAAGGGTTCGGCGGACCGCTTGCCCAACTATCGCCGGGACTCACTATAGTTCTCGAATAAATTAAAATCTGAACTTCAATAAATACAATCCTCCAACAAAGTACATTATAATCTCAAATATTTATATCAGATACTCCACTAATTTACATTCCACAAGTCAATTAAAATTCAAAATATACATGGGATATTCCAACTAGTCACACTAATGAGTTACTACAAGTGCTTCTTTGGTCTCGAGACCTGCGAAGAGGAAGTAAATATTTTTGGGGTGAGTTAAAGCTCAGTGAGGTTCCAAAGAAAAATGAGGAAATTCACGTTTAATCAAAATCATTAGCACTTGAATCAAATAGCACTTTTGCAAAGCAGTTGAGTCGTTAAAAATCACTTGTAAGAGTACGACTCATTAAGAAATACCATGGCAAGAAAACTCAAGAATACATTTGAATAGGTTCATTAAAAGATACAAGAATTCAAGCATTCAAACGATAATTCAATAAACAATTCAGTTTAATCAAGAACAAGGTACTGAGATGAGATGAGAGGTGCCTCCCACTCTGATTGAGCGTGACACATACTACCGTTCAGATTTAAACAAGAACAAGCTATTGAGACGGGATGAGAGGTACCTCCCACTCATTAGCGTGTGGTACATGCTACCGCTCAACACGTATGGTCGACGAGACAATGCTCCAATCGACTTATTCAAGATTCACTATCAAGGCAGTATGAGAGGTACCTCCTAATCATTAGACTGTGGTACATACTGCTGCTTAACACGTATGGTCGACGAAACAATGCTCCAATAGACTTATTCAAAATACAAGATCAAGGTGGGATGAGAGGTATCTCCTCCTCATTAGAGTATGGTACATACTACCGCTCAACACGTATGGTGGACGAGACAACGCTCCAATCGACTTATTCAAGATTTAAGATTAGGGAGGGATGAGAGTTACCTCCCACTCATCAGAGTGTGGTACATACTACCGCTTAACGCATACAAGTCAAGCACAAGTATAAGAGCAGGTCAATTAAATTCAAGTATATCATGGATTCATGTCACGTAATCAGTTACAAACCAGAGATCTAATCGAATAGGGTAAGTGTGGTAAAGTGCACACCACCCCATGCAAAGGACAAATACTACCTTCATGATTTACATTCATAACATATAGCAAATCATTTCAAGTAACAAGCAGGGAATACTCACCACTAGTGAGGTTCAATTTTCCAAATCTTGAGCACAATTGAATTCGCCTTCGAATCCTAGGAGCAAGTACAAGCATGCGATAAGTTTCACCTCAAACAATTGCCAACAACCAAAAAAATTGTTCGAGTACTAGTTTGCTAAAGTTCCCAAAGATTTGTCAAAATTTTCTATCAATTCCAAATGTTCATGTTGAGTGAAAAAATGACATAAAACATTTGATTCAAAACCAAAATTTCGAATGCAACCCAAACTTTCCACATATATTCAGATCAAAATATTAGCATATATCTAGTGTGATTTCCATCAAAATTTGACACACAAGAATCATGAAAACATCTACATTATTTTGGATACTCAAATCTGTCCATTTTAGCAAATTTTCCCCTATCAACCAGCACTCACATTTTCATTAGACTACTTATCAAAAGTAGAGGAAAACCATTCCAATTAATAGGTTCAAGCTTCAAGAAATCTTGTTTTCCTGGTTTGCGCAACAATATTTGGAAAATCATATCTTGAGTTTCGTAAGTCTAAAAATTACACACTTTATACCATTGGAAAATAGACTCAAAATAATACATTTGATCAGAAGACATTTTCACAACATTCCATTGACAAGTAGGTCAAATTCCAGCCACAAGTTGCTGCTCAACCAAGAGCCAAAACAGAATAGTTTGAAATTTCAGCCAACATTTAAAATTGCTGGTATTTTTTTCAGTTCAATTAAAAATCTGAAAATTTTACAGTTAAAAGCTTTTTAGTCTAGTTTGCAACACAACTAACAGAACTCGATTTGGATTTTTCTACAATGAGTTGGATTTTTCTACAATGAGTTATAGCAATTTTCTGAAAACTATGTAGTGTTCTCTGCGAAAACGTTAAATAGGCTTTGGCCCAACTTAAACCAACTTAAACTCATTATTTTTGGTACAATTCCAACACACATTCAAAATTCAATATTTAGCAAAGATCATTAAACAAAAGTTCACTCAAAATTTTAAAATCTAGGATGAAATAAGCATGAACAATTTCAACTAACAGTGAAAAATTCCAGATTTGCACTTCTTCTTTTAGGTCAACTTTAACTCAGTCAAATGAAGTGATTTTTGGGAGATTTTTCACACACATATAGCCCAACATATAGCAAGAATTTGGCATCAATTTAACCACAAAATTTTGAAATTAAAATAGGGGAAAACTCTAGCAGATTTTTCTGACAGTCCCTCCCCTTCTCTTCCAATTTTTCTCCAACAATTTTCTTTATAGCCACAAGATGATTTCTTCTCATATCAACACCCACAACCACTGCAAGATTCCTCAAGTCTGCTACCTAAGAGTTCACCTCAAGTCATCTACCTAAGTTGGGAATTTAAGAGCCCAACTCCAATGTTCCAAGATAACAAATTTCTAGCAAAAGAAAACCATAGATCTAGTGTAGATCTAGAAGATCTACCATTTTCAAGGCTAAAACCAAAGGATCTAGACCTCTTACCTCAAGATCTAGCAAGATCTAGCAAGATTAAGTGAGATCAACCCAAAAGTTGTCTTCCAAGCTTTGCATCTTCAAGATCTTCCAAGAATAGACAAAGATCTACTTGTTTCTTGGTGATTTCTTCCACAAAAACTTCAAGATCAAGGATGGCTGCACCTTCTCTCCCTCTCTCGGACCTCTCTCTCTCTCTCTCTCTCTCTCTCTCACTTACAGATCACTCTCTGTCCCTCTCTTTTCCTCGGCTGAAATAACAAGAAGAAGAAGAAGAAGAAGAAGAGATGTTGTTGGTGTTCTTCAAGTGATGTCTTCAAGGAGCAAGAAGATGAACAAGATGAAGCTCTCACTTCTCTCTAATCTCTCTCTCTATCTCAGCTCTCTCTCTTGCTTGGCTGATGAGGGAAAGAAAATGGAGCCAATGAAGTTGACAAATGAAGACTAAATGCTTGGCTTTCCCCTTTTTAAGGGTAGTTGGTGAACAAATTCACAAACTCCACTTTATGTCATGTCCTCGCACGATACTCTATCCTTTAGTAGATTTCTTTCATCTAACATTATCCTATTATAATACTATCTTTCCAAAGCCTCTACATATTCTAGATTTCATCTTAAAACTTAGTTTCACATCACGGCTCTAAAATTAAAGTTTAAGGCTAACCGAACAAAAATCGGGTAACTTGTTTGAAGAGAAATTACAAAATTGCAAAAAGATAACTTAATGCATAAAAGTACTAATATTTGAGTGAAATCACATAATATAATAATAATAATTATTATTATTATTTATTTTTCAAAAAAATAAAAATTTTGAGCCCTTACAATTTCGATACACTATCATCATCTCCTTTTGCTTACTATAAGTAATTTTTATTAATTCCATTATTTCTTCTATGATTGGAAGTGTTAAGCTTTTAAAGGATATAGCCAAAATTTTTTTCAGAATTTTTTTGAATTTAACTTGCTAATCCAAGAAATTGAAAATATCAAATATATCAAAAATAATAGGCAATTACTCATAATTTCTATCATAGATTGCAAAGATAAAAGAGAATTGCTATTTATGCAAAACAAAACCAAGTAAAATGACATAAAAATTAAATTTGGTTTTGCTTCCACTATTTTGTTCAAATCTATAACTCTCTTATATAGATTCAAGAATTTCAAAAAATCATAGTAGGCTAGAATCCATCTAATTATTCTAGTCTTAAGTGTACTCAACAAGTCAAAATAATTTCAACAGTAGGTACTTATTACTAATTACAATTCTTGTAACTTCTAGATAGTTGAGTTATCAACTCTTGATAAATCACGTCATATGTGTTACTGAACCTTTGTGACAGCCCCACTTCTCCCTAGGGCCTACCCCAAGGTATCCGTGGGCGGCCTGCCTAACTCTGGGACTTCGCTCACTTAACGATCCTTAATCTAACCAACTAAGCACTATTCTCAGACCAAACCAAAAGGATAACCTATACATACATAATCTCAATCTTACAAGCTCATAGCTTACAAACTTTCAAACCCAAAAATACATAAAGTACTGTTCACATACATTCAGGGTACATAGTTCAAAAGTCCTCAATCACATAATTCAAACTTCTCAATACATAAATGTAGAAGTAAACCCTAACTCTAAGGGTTGGCACCTCCACTGGGGTTCTCAGTCCCTGCTAAGGAAAACAAATTGAAAAGAATGAGCTAAAAGTTCAGTGAGTTCCAAAAGCATGCAAAGCACATAGCACATACGACGTTTCACTTCAAATATTCATATCCAAATATAAACAATTAAGGAAAGCGATTAACAATGCATGGGGAGGATACGGTAGCCCTCAGGGGATAAGGTCCACGCAGCTAGATCACGATCCGAGTAGTTGACACCCCGTCAACTTTCAAATAATCCATGTAGATCTCCACTTACTCCTTGCTCCACCAAACCCCCACCGGGCCCGACACCAAACACATCACATCACATCACATTTTATCACTGATTTATTGTTCATCTTCGAGACAAGTCCACATGCCAAGTCTCGAGTATATATATATCACATCACATCACATCACATCACATCACATCACATCACATAGTTTGCGTTTTGCTCTTTATAATGGACAAGTACTTATGCCAAGTCCAGAGCACACATCTCATCGCATAGTAATCCTATGGCTCGTCACTTTCTCATCGGCCTAGGCCTAGCCTACAGCTCGAATCGAATGACTTGCCGATAGGTATCGGGGAATCCCGAAGCTTCATACACACATAAATCACATATTCTCAATTCACATCAAAATATTCTTACAAATTTTCCACTCAAACATAGGTAAGTCCGATAAAGTACACACTACCTCATTTGATAACAAGCATTCGATTCTTCCAAAAGACAATACATTTGCTCTCGGTTGCTTCACCTCGGAAGATTGTGTTTGCTTCTTTATAGAGTTTTTGTAAGGATTCATAGAGATAAATGTCGTGGAAATTTAAAAAAAAATTATTCCTTTAGTAGATCCCCCTTTGATTAAATCCATGTAACATAAAGTTAGTTCAAGAATATTATCTCAATCCATAAAGACCTTCTTGAACTTGGTGGAGATTTGACACAGAGGATGGCAAAGAGATCCATGTAGCTACACATGTGTCCGGTCTCTAACAGTGATCCACATGAACCTCCTTAATTAGAATCTCCAAGGTCGAATTATCTTAAGTTTGTGACAACCCCACCTCCCCCTAAGGCGAACCAGAAGGTTTGGCACGTTGCTTAAAGTCTGCAGGGACTAACTAGCAAGCCAATTGAAATCACTAGATTTAACCAACTAAGTTCCACCTCATAGAACCAACCATTATCAATAATTATACCAAGTTCCAAGTCCTACTTCTATTGCAAACCAAATATTATAATACAACCCAAGTACAATTTGCAATTTCTAAATACTTGTCAAAACATAAAAAGGATACCAAAATCTTAACAAAAGATTGATCATAACTAGTATTGCGAACCCTTCACTTCCCTGCCTTGTTAAGGAAGACAAACTTAAAGGGGTGAGCAAAAGTTCAGTGAGGCCAAGAAAACATGCAGGCAAGCAAGTGCGATAATAAAAGTGCCAACAACTTTGAACAAGTGTGGTATCAATAAAGTTCAAGTAAAGCTCAAATAGGAATTAAACACACATTTGAAAATATACAGGAGCTCTCAGGAACTAATCCATAACTGATCTTTTCAAATGATCTTGGAATATCATTTCAATCGTTGACACCCTGTCAACCAAGCAATAATAATTTTCGTAGACCACCACTTTATGCCATTCTCCGTCCATTGTTTCACTCCCTACCAGGCCTACACGTCAACAAGAGTGGTAATACTTGAGTATACCAAGATTTCACTCAAGTGGATAAGTCCATACGCCAAGTCCAGTGAACACAAATTATTACCCCATGGTTCGTCAAATCTCATCGATCAGGACCTCACAGCTGGCTATGATACGATTGACTTACCAATGAGTTTGGGCGTCCCCACAATTTAGGTACTATGTGGACTCTAAAGGTGGCTCCCGCCCTAAGGACGTAGCACTTAGCACTGGCAGCCCTCATTCAATAGCAATCAATCAATCAAGCCATGACGATCAATCATTCAAGTTCAATAAGACAATAATTCAATCCAAAGAATGCAAGTGATATCAATCACAAGATCATACCAAATTCAAGCAATTCAATCATATCACGTCAAGTACAAATAAACACACACTTGAATACTCACCAATTAACAAGTACACAATAGACAAATCTTCAAACTTCCACGGCCGACTCGCCCTCAAGGCCACCTTGATCACTTGGGCCAAGAATAACCATTAAAACTATCCATTCCAGCTTTAGTGAGCAACTAAAACCTATTTCTCTCGCGTCACTCAAACTTTCCAAGTTTGTCCCAAGCGTCGCAGTTTCTTTTACAGCTTATAAATTAGGCTATATAAGTAAAAAATTGACATGGTTTATATCGTTGGAAATTAGATTCAAAACACTAAAACCTGTTAGAGGAATCATTTGCAAATTTAGTTTACAAAATGGTT
The DNA here is from genome assembly GCA_013103745.1 of Gardenia jasminoides. Taxonomy (NCBI): domain Eukaryota; kingdom Viridiplantae; phylum Streptophyta; class Magnoliopsida; order Gentianales; family Rubiaceae; genus Gardenia; species Gardenia jasminoides. The sequence continues at coordinate 21,422,750 of CM023096.1, forward strand.
TAAATTTAGCGACAACTTACTGCAGTTACAGGGTCACAGGAATAACAGATTTCAAAATTAGTCAATTTTGGAGTCTCGCTGCGATTTATAGAAAATGAACCAGAGTGAAAATTCCGCTGGAGAGCCCTTTGAGGCTAGTTTCAAATGCGTAAATGACACTTGATTTTGACCATTGTACACTAAGTTATGACAGTTTTTCAAATGCTGGTTTGGATGTTCTGCTTTGTTTTCCCAAAATTCTAGCAATCCAAAGTAGCAGAAACTTCTTTCTTTCACCATTTTTCAAGCACAATTTTGATCAACTCACCCACAACTCAAAGTCCAAAATTTAACAAGGTTTCTTGAGTAAAACTTAGTCAAAATTTACCATAAAAATTGAAGTAAAAGCTGGAAAAGTGAAGCAAAAATCTGGCCAACAAACCCTCATTTTTCACCAAAGATTATTCTTCAAATTTTCCATCCAAATGACATAGTTTTCAAGAGATTTTTGGCACACTCATGGATCAACATATTGCAAGTCAAATAGCATAAAAATAGCAGCCATGCAATCCAAAAATGAAGCTAGAAATAAGCAAGAGAAAAACGGTAGCCTACTAGTGATTTTCCTCCAAAATTTTCCAACAAGTTTCTCCAATTCAAATATAATATTTACTCATACTAACAACCATAAAATGCAAGAAATTTCCTCAAGTCATCTACCTAAAAGGCCTCCTTAAGTCCACTACCTAAAGGTTAGATCTTTAACACACCCAACCCATGATTATTGCCAAAACTTCCTATATCTATTTAGATCTAACTAAAATAAGTGCAAGAATTACTAGGAGAACCTTACCTTTCCTCCAAGCTACACAACCACAAGTTTAAGCTCAAGAACCTTCAAAATCTTCCACTTCCCAACCTCCTACTGTGAGGGCCCCAAAATTCAGATCTTATTTTAAAAATGCATAATATTATTTATATTATGTTTATTTATTGAAATATGAGTAAATATATGTTTAAAGTGATTATTTTCCAATTTAGAGAATTTTATATGAATTTATTGCCGGTGTGGGTGTTTTGGCCATTTTAGCGTTAAAAATTGTTCCGACACGTGAATAGTGACTTGGACTTGAAATCGAGCATATGTAGTGATATTATGGAAATATTAGAAAGGTTAGACAGTGTTGGAATGGATTAAAACAGTGTAAGTTAGACTGTCACGTGTGACGCGACAAAAAGTGGCTTTTTGACCACTTTTCCACGAATTAAGGTGAGCCAAGTCTTTTGTCTACAAAAAGCCACCTTTTAAGCCTTCTTGTTCCCTTGTTATCTTCAGCCATTCTTTGGGCTTAGAGAGAGAGAGAGGCAGCCGATTGAGAGAGAGAGAAAAGGGAGGAAATTCCAAGCTTTCTTCTTCTTCTTCCTCCATTTTCCTTGCACCTTGAACATCATTTGAAGGCCTCATCTTACTCCTTGTTGCTGCTAATTCCAGCCGTGTGAGAGAGAGAGAGAGCTGGAAAAACTTCATCTTGTCCATTGTCTTGTTTCTTGAAGAACTTGAGAGATCAAGACATCAACTCTTCATCTCTTCTTCATCTTCCATTTCTTCTTCTTCCTTGTTTGATTCTTCAAGACACCATTGAAGCCCATCATCTTCATCCCTTATTGCAGCCGAAGGAGAGAGAAGGAAGTGAGGGCTGGTCCGATTTCTTGGAGGAGAGAAAGAGAGAAATTGCCTTCAAATCTTCTTCCAATCTTCATCCATTCTTCTTGAACTTTCAACCACCATCAACCACCATCATCTTCATCCTCTTAGCAGCCGAGAAAGAGGAGAGAGAGAAGGAGGTTTGGGCTGAAATTTTTGGAAGAAAACAAGAGGTAAGTGGGTTTGATCTTCCATTTCCTTTTCTTCCTACAAATAACATGAATTTGTGAAGAGTTGATGATGGATTGTGGCTTGATATCTTGCTCCATTTCAGCCGAACCAAGGAGAGAAGAGAGAGAGTGTGGGCCGAGGTTCTTGAAGGAAAAAGAAAGAGAAAAGTGAAGAAACAAGTCTTGATCGAGTGGAGTGTTGCTTGATCGTGAGCTTGAAGTTGTAGATTTTCGTCGAAATCCGTAGATCTTGGGTAAAGATCGAAGCTTGAGGAGTTGCTAGGCTTGGGAGCACTCTTGGAAAGAGGAAACCCACGAGATCATCTTGGATCTTGTCAGATCTAGTCAGATCTGAAGGTATAAAGCTTGAACCTTGTAGATATAGCTTCATTAGTGTTAAATAGCTCAGATCTATGGTTTATTTTGATAAGAATGCTTATGTATGAAGCATTTGAGTTGGGCTCTTGGATTCCCAACCTAGGTAGCGGACTTGAAGTGGATTTTAGGTAGCTGACTTGAGGACCTGTTTGGGATCTGAATGATATTTGTGAAATATATGATAATATGGTTAGAAAAGTACGGTTTTGTTGTTAAGAATTTTGAAGGAAAATAGATGTGATGGCCGAACCCATGCTTGGTAAATTTAATACTTGATTTCGAAATTTGTGTTTGTTCTTGAAGAATTTTCTTCTGAGAAAATATGTGTTTTGTTCAATTGTGAGTGTATGTTTGAGTGGAGGGAATGTTTGAATTTTAAAAGATGAAAAGTGAAGTTTTTCATGGATTTCGAGTGAAAAGTGTCATTTGGATGAATTTGAGGGTTTTACTATATTTTGGTCAAATTCTATGGGTTTCGAATATAAGAACTTGGTATGAAGTATTTTAAATTAATGTATAGTTTTGACTATGAGTAAGTGTCAAGTTATTTTGAAAATAATGATTTTTGAGGTTTGAGACCTTACTATTTCAACAAAGGTAATTTTAAATATGGCCCGAACCAGACTTCGTAGTAGTAAGGATTTGGTGCTTTTGAGTAGTTAAGTTAAGACTTGGAACATGAGATTTTGGGCTGGTATCTGATAGTTGAACTTTGGCTCAGGTGGCCAAGATTTTGTCGAGGGTGAACCAGCTAACGAAGTTTAGCGTTCTTCTTTACTCACTAGTTTGAGTGGTTCGAGGTGAGTGTTCAAACTCCCTTTTTAAATAGAAATCTTGCCATGGTTTGTAAATGAATGATTTGTAAAATGATTTGCTAGTATTTACCAAGAAATGATTTGTCACTATTTCTAAGTAAAATGCTTTTACCCGTGAAATAGCTTATAAAGTATTTGGGAGTGATTTAACTCCCCCTCAAATGAAATCTGGCAATAGTTTTCAAATGGATGATTTATTGAAAAGATTTACTATCATTTCCAAATGAAATGCTTTACAAGTGAAACCATTTATGAAGAGTTTATGGATGTTCAAATCCATTTTTAAATCAAATATTTCGCTACTACGTGAAAATGACTTGTGATACGATATACTCAACTTATACTTGCAAAGAAATGAGTTTGTGAATATCTCCCGTATGTTACGTGAATTACATACTTGTTTCTAGGCGAGTGTGTACTTTACCACACTCGACCTAACTGTTGATATACCGTGCAACTGTCTACACTTCCATTGTTTGCATATTACTTGTTTCCTTGATTGTTTTGTTGATAGCTTGATTGTTTGATAATGGTGTACCAAGGAGCATTTTACCCCTGTAGTCCGATGTGTACCTTATCGCATCGTTCACTACTTGTAGGTCGATGTGTACTTTATCGTATCGCTGGCGGGTCTCAAGATCCTGTTGCTAGAAAGCCTATCTAAGAACCCCTTCTTGAGCGATCGGTGGGTCAAAAGCCTACTTGAGTACGCCATTAGTGTGGTCGGATAGGTTGGAAAGCTTTATCTTAAAACAAAAACTCCTTGGTCTTGACTGATCATTACTTGTGCATGGCTGAGGCCATGTGTACTTTACCACATTGGCTGAACAAGGCCTTTCCCCCTTCGTTATCGGCCTATTCGAGCCAGAAACGGACTCGGTCGGGTAGGTTGGTACTTAGGGCACTGTACGGTATACTCGAGTATTACCACTGGAGGGATAAGGTGATGGCCAGTTATGCGAGGGGATTGATCGAGTTATAAGGTGAAGTGGACTCTTGAAATAGCTCCAAGTGAGCATCGTATCCTTCCAATCTTGGATTTGATTGTGTCTTGAATTCACTGTTTCTTGTATGTTGTTATTAAAGTGAGTATTGATGAAATGATTGCTTGAAAACTCAATTGTTTTACAAAGTGATTGCTAACTCAAAAGTTCATGAATTTCTTGCTTTTACTGAACATTCACTGAGCTTCTAGCTCACCCCAAAAATGTTTTATTTTTCCTCCACAGGTCTCGAGACGTTGGATAGCGTGCATTGTGATCCTTCTTAGTGTATGTGACTGGGTTAATTCTTGTACCTTTTGTAATCATGGATGGATGGACTTTTATTGTACTTGAGCCTATGAGATGGTTTTGTGGTTGTACTCTAAGTACTTTGAACTGTAATTTGGGAATGAGAGTTGTAAGTTGAATTTCATTGTGTAATATTTGTGATTTGGATTGGAATGGTTGTTGACAATCACTTTTGAAGTATTATTGGTTATTCTAGTGAGTGAGTCCTGGCGAGAGCTAGGTTGACGGCCCACTAAACCCTTTGGTACGCCCTAGGGTGAGGTGCGGTCGTCACACCTACACCAAGCTGGAATTAGCTCCAAGATGTGACTTGAAGTGGAGAAGATTGGGTTGCAAGATTGGAGTAAAGAAAATGAAGTTTTCTCTCTTCTTTTTCTTCTTGAGAGAATCGGCCAAAAGAGAGAAAAAGAGGAAGAAAAAATGGAAGAAAGAAAGAGAAAGTTGAGTAAGAAGAACTTGGAGAAATGAGAGAGTTTTGTGGTGGAAAGTGACTTTTAAAGTCAACTATGAATAGTGTCTGACGCTACACCATTAACCCAACTTTTTCACCTTCTACTAAATTTCCCTCCGAAACATTTCTCGTACCCTAATTTGCCCCTCTTAACTCCTGCATGGCACTCCACTCCCTCACTAATTAATTGCGTTAAATTCTAGTCCACACGACTTAGCATATAAAATATTAAACGAGACAAGTCGATAAAAATGTATGCGTGCGTGATGAAATAAAATAATATATCAATGCAGTTTAAAATACAATGAGAGAGAGTAAAGTAAAAATGAAATAAAATAAAATAACATAAAGTGTAGTAAAATAAAATAAAATAATTTTTATGGGTCCTTACAAAGTTAGATTAGTGCTAGCTATTGCCAAAACAGCCACACACATGTCAATTAAGATAACCTTGGGTTTTCACCATGAAAAACTTATCCCAATCTGGGAAATAAGAGATGGGATTTTTACCTTATTTTTTTGAATGAATTTTAGATGTTTTCCTCTCAAGATTTTTCTCAAAAATCTCACAAGATAATTTGTGTGTTGACTAGTCTTACTAGCAAAAGTTTAGTGAGTATTTATAGACAAATAAATTGTCAAACACTTATGAAAATCTGAAACCAGTTTTCAATAGGATTTAACGTCCATATTCTAATACAACTCTTTCATTTTAAAGACTAAAACCTATTTGCACTACATGTCCCTCTGTGACAGCCCCACCTTCCCCTAAGGCGAACCACAGGGGTTAGCGGACTGCCTGCCCAGCTCTCGCCAGGACTCAATGGCCAATACAAACCAACAACTCGAAACTTATAAAACTAAAATCTTCCAAATTCAAAAGTCACCCAACATAGATACATAAGTTTAACACCACCATTCAAACTTAAAATTCATCAGGGAATTAAGGATACAAGACCAACATCTAAACTTATTCATGATAGGGTTTACTAGTACATCATCCCTTACACAAAAGTAACAACAAAACTTATACTACTCGGACGTACTTCCAACCCTGAGCTCAAGCGAATCCCCCTGCTAAGGAAAACAAAAGGGGAAATAGGGTGAGCTAAAAGCCCAGTGAGGTTCCAAAAGACAGGCATGCAAAATAGCAATTAGCATATTTACACCACAAAACTTTTGATAAATAAACACACTAGCATATCCGCATAAAATTTAGAATTTCAAGTATAAGTACAGGGATGATCACAGTAGCACTGTCAACCAGGATATGGTGCTTATGCACTACTCAAGCCGCTCGACTCAGAGATCAGGGCTCACAAGGAGTTCAGCACTCAAGCTTCTCTTACTGGAAGATCAGTGCACAAGGATCACTTAAATAACAATTTAAATATAAAAGGATACAGGTGGCTCTCAGGAGCCAAGTTCCACGGCAACAGCTTGATCCAAGTCCGTTGACACTCCGTCAACCAAGGAAATGCAAGAATTAATGTCCAGTAGAACCCCACTCACCAGCCATTCCCGTTCACCGATTCTCCCACCTTACCGGGCCCGAACACCAACACAGGAGGTAATACTTGAGTATACCAAAAGCAAGAAACAGGATCCAAGGGCATCATTAGTCTCCTCGACCAAACCCTAACTGGCTCGATTCGACCAATGAGCCGATGGGGTGGACTCCGATGGCGAGTCCCAGGAACTGATAACAAGATTAGCCCTTGTGATATCACACAAGTAGCCATTTCATAGGCACAGTTAACAAGCACAGGTAAACAAGCTTCTAAACAGATTAGTCGATAGGATGTTACCCAAACGACTCACAGATCAAATATAGGCAAGGGCCAAATCCACAAGTGTCATGATATCAAGGATATACAATTCAAGCAAAAGAGATCGAGTGTGATAAGGTACGCACTCGTCTCGATCATAATAACATAAGAAAGTGTTCAAGCCAACAGATTTCAAGTAGTTCACATAATCAAGTAGGTCAAGATCAGATAATCTAACTAGTCACATTTAACAAGTAAACAAACATTGGAACACTCACCTTTGTACTCAAAACAACTTTAAGTATCTACTCCGAGATTCCCTTCGTCCACCGTCAAGGCCTAATAACAAGCAAATAAGAGACATTTAGGTTTGGCTATCCCAAACTCAGGTCAACTAAAATGCACATGCTAATCGTCACTTAGATCGCTAATCCAAACCGTCACAATGTATCAAGTTCAAATCAAGGGAGGAAAAATGTCATATTTATAGGAGAACAATGAGTCAAGTAGGTTATGGTGCGGGAAAAGGGCATAATGAACCAAGAAAAGTGGAAAGTAAAGAATGAGGATTCACAAGTGAAGATTTAAGGGTGACAGCTTTGCCGCCCTTCAGAAGTTGGATCATAACTATGGCTACACTTATCAGATTGGGGTGTACTATATGGCGTTTCGAATCTAAGACATAGCCCTACAACTTTCATGAAGAGGTCAGATATCAATTCATGCTTATCCAGGGTCAAAATGGCAAATCTCAGAGTCACAAGAAAACTGCCAGATTAGTGACAGGTTGGCCGAGCAGTCTCGGGAAAACAGCCATAACTCAACGTAGGAAAATCGAAATCAAGCTCCGTCAGCGGAATTTAAAACTAGGTTCATAGAGCTTTCTAACGGTATAAGGCTAGGGCACTAGTTCATTTTCTATAGTCAACAGTAATCTCAGGAAATGGACTGATTTCCATTTCTGATTTTCTCCAAAAATTCAGCCTTAGAACATTTTCTTCAATCAATTCTTTAAATTCATTTCCATCACTTAACAAGGTGTTTAACATGCTAAAACAGCAATTAACTCCATCATCAAGGCATCACAAATCAACAAACAATTCATCAAACACTTGGCGGCCTACAATAAAAACCCAAACTCTACTTATCAAACTCAAGATTTCCTTCCATAATCCTTCCTTCCAAACAACCATAAGCACATTAATTATGTCTAACTAACATCCTCTTAGAATTTAAGACTCATTAAAGCGTAGATAAGAGAGGTTTTACCTTGCTAGAAGAGTGAGGAAAACCACCAAGGAGCTTCACTTCTTGCAACAAAGAAGTTTAAGTGGTAACTAGGTTGGATTTTACCTAAAGCTGTTTTTCCTTCACTAAAACCACCAATTTCTAGCTTAAGGTTTTGGGTTTTTCTACTTCATGTAGCCGGCCAAGAGAGAGAAGAGAAGAGGGAAATTTAGTTCAGATTTTTGAAATGGAAGGTTTAAATAGAAGTCTTAAGTCAAGGGGTTAAGGATAGGTTGACAAGTGGCTAATTCTTGGCCATGAATTAGATGATATCTTTGCTAATTGCCATCAAATCCCTTAATGCAAATTGTGACCCACTTATTCCACATAAGTTTCATGCATTTGCCCATATAAAACATGAAAAATGAAATCCTAAATTAAACCATGCAATACACACGAAATTAAGTACTTTGGGAGAAATAATGCACTAGTTGATTAAATGGTGCTCTTAATTGAAAATTTTTTTTTCTAGGGCTCTCACACCCTCAAGTTTAATTTGTCTTACAAATTAAACTATAAGTTATAAAAAAATTATCTATCAATTCCTCACTTGAAATTCATTTAATCCAACTAAAGAAGTTCTTAATGTGTGTGACCCATTAGGTTCTCATTTACGTTGGCATAAGTATGAGTTATAATTCTGAATATATAAGAACTAGATAAATTGAAACTTCTTTTAATTTACCATTGATTCTATCAATCAATCAACTCATGCTTATAGATCCAGATTAGCATCTAACAATGCATCATGACAGTCAAAGTAATGAGAAAAGTCAAATGGAAAACTTCACTTTTCAGTGAACATTTACCGTGTAATTAATATCCTTCCATACTTATCTCACATTAATCTTGGAATAAGTTGTCCTATTCCAATATATGATTAATGCTCTTTTCTTGTACCAAAATATAACTCCAATGAAAAATTACTTAGAAACACTTTATATGACTCTTCCACTTAGCGCTGAGATTTTCGAGTTATACTTCTACAAGTGGCCAGACGTGAGATAACTCCTCTTGCATAGGAGGTGGTAAATCCCTATAGGTTACTCACTATTTTTCCATATTTCAAGCTTACACATTTACTAATGATGTGAGCATTTCCTATTACGGGAGCAATCATATGGTAAACAAAGTATATTTATCCATATTCAAGATATCATGAAAACCCTAAATTTGAGGATCACTTACACAAAAGTTATTTAGAGATTAATCATTTGCCACTTAAAGGATATCTCTATGTGGATTACTCTAATGAACTTGATCATACCATCAAGCACCTATATACTTGTTTAGGTGTCTCACACACTATAGTAGATGAGGTCTACTACTTCTCATATAGAAGTGGCATAGCATATGATAGTCTAACTGTATTAACAATGCCCTTTCTTATTAATATTTTGACTAAAGATATTTAAAAATAGACCATACTTATAATCGAATGAACCTCACCATTATAATTCTTATGATTTCATCGATTAGATTTATTTAAAGGGTTTTGTCTTATTTATATAAATATATAAGCAATTAATGTGATAAAGATGTCATTAATTATTACATAAATAGTCAAAGTGTATATTAAAACCTAAAAGTTGATTGACTTTAGGGCACACATACTAATAGTTGTTTCTCTAAATTTTTCTGGAATAATTTAGATGGATCTTCTAAAACTCATTGGATTCGATGGGATTATCTTTGAGTTTCCAAAGAAAAGAGACGGGCTGGTTTTAAGTCCTTCGAGGAGGTTTATCAAGATTTCTCTATAAAACAATGGTGGAGGTTCTAGGAAAATTCCTTTCTTTGTGCCCATTTTATGGCTTCTAAGCAATCTTTAAATGGTCATCCTTGCATGGCAAGTTTGGTGATGGGTTGTTCACACACTTGGAGAATAATGCAGCAAATGAAGAGGTTGTAGAGTAGTCTATTCGATTTGTCCTTCGATTAGGTAACTCAAATTTTTGGTTCGGCAATTGGCTGGGTTCTCGAGCTATGGCTTCAAGGTTGGATACTGTTTCTGATCATAGGGTCCTGGACTTTGTAATTGATGGACACTGGAATGTTGTATTTTTGAGCTTGTGGATTCCATCGAATATAGTTGCTGAGATTGGGCAAATTAATCCTCCAGTGGGTGATTTTGAAGATTTGGCGGCTTGGTCTACTGCATAGTCTGGGAAATTCCCTCTAGTTATCGTTTAAATTGGTGACGCACTCGCTTAACCATTCTTTTGTTTTTTTCTAGAATTTGGCATCCCAGGATTCCCTTTCTTTCTCCAATTACTTCACAACCGTCTGCCTTTGGATTATGTATTGTATAAGTTTGAGGTGGGCGATTCTTCTAAATGTTATTATTGTGCTCAATCTCAAGCTAAGTTGTGACAGCCCCACCTCTCCTTAGGGCGTACCCTAAGGTATCAGTGGACCGTCTGCCTAGCTCTCGCCAGGACTCACTCACATAAAACTCACGGATATGTCAAACTAAAATTTCCAACCACAAATCTAAACCAAATAACAATTTACAAATACAATACTCTAGTCTTACAATCCCAAATTACATAAAGAACTTCATCAATCATTCAAATTCTCATAATACAAGTACTCTCAAAACCATAGCTCAAGTTTTTCATACCAAAAACAAAAGTAAACTCTAAGCCTAAAGATTGGCTCCTTCACTTGAGTTCTTAGTCCCTGTTAAGGAAAACAAATTGGAAAGAATGAGCTAAAAGCCCAGTGAGTTCCAAAAGCATGCATTGCACATAGCACATATAACATTTCACTTCAAATTCGAATTTAGTAATAAATACATAAGGAAAGCAAGTAACACTAAAAGGGAGGATACAGGGGCTCTCAGGAGCCAGGATCCACGATGCTCGATCTCGAACCAGGTAGTTGACACTCCGTCAACTTTCATACACATAAACCATGTATACCTTCACTTACTCCTTACTCCTCTAAACCCCTATTGGACCCGACTCCAAACACTATATCAGTAGTTTAATCACTGGTTTATCACTGCACTTTATATCACTGGTTTATTGCTCTTCATCGGAGACAAGTCCATATGCCAAGTCTCAAGCATATATCACTGCACTTTATATCACTGGTTTATTGCTCTTCATTGGAGACAAGTCCATTTGCCAAGTCTCGAGTATATATCACTACACTTCGCTTCATTTAACCCTATGGCTCGTCCGTCCCTTTCTTCTCGACCTAGGCCTAGCCACTAGCTTGAGTCAAAGGGCTCACCGATAGGTTTCAGGAATTTCCTGACCTTTCACATACACATACAAGTCGCTGCAAAACACTTTCACTTTTCTGTTATTTCAAATAGAGGCAAGTACGATGAAGTACACACCACCCCACTTAATGGTTTGAAAACCCAATTTCACATCAAATCACTTGTCAAATTCACATAAGCACATAACAAACATTGAAACTCACCAAAGTATCAAGGTTCGGATTCCATGTTTTGCTTGGTTACAAAGCCTTCCACACTTCCTAAAACGAATAAAGAAAATGGATGAGTTTGGCTCTTTCATTTGACAATCCAATCAAAGTACACTTATTCCTTGATTCATTCAAGGTTTCTCTCAACATTTCCTCAAGCAAAAGTATTCTTTTTCAAATGAAGAAATCTCACAAAAGATCCTTTTCAAAAATCGCTACAACAGTCAAAATATAATGTTTCATCGATATACTCCATCCAGATGACTTTAATCTTTTAGCACATTGAAATAAGATGAGGTAGTTCACCTCAAAATCACTCATTCGAGTTCAAACTCAACACTACACTTTTAACCAAAGTTCTAACACATGTACAAAATAATTTTTCACTAGGTCTCAGTACACAAAATTTATGAAAATTAGTTAAGGTATTTCAAATCTACAAATTTGTCCAAAATGGCACTTTTCCCTCAAAACTTAGTGAAATTCAATTTCTCACCATAATAGTTCAAGATTTTAACTCTTTTAGAACATATACTCAGAAATGAACACAATACATATACACTTAAGCAAAATCTCATCAATAAACATCATAAAATTTCAAAATCACTCCTCAAAATTGCCAAGCAAGGTTCGGCCAACCCTTATCATTTTCCTTCAAATTTTTCAACAACAAATCTGCTTTCTAACCATAAAATGAACTCATTTCATGAATATCAATCACATCCACAATTAGGTCCTCAAGTCCGCTACCTAAAAGCCACCTCAAGTCTGCTACCTAAGTTAGGAATCCAAGAGCCAAACTCAAAATTCCAAATATACATATTTCTAACAAAATAAACCGTAGATCTACCATATTTAACACTAATCAAGCTAGATCTAGGAGGTTTGAATCTTATACCTTCAGATCTTTCTAGATCTAACAAGATTAACCAAGATCTTGTGAGTTCTTCTCAATGATGACACTCCCAAGCTTAGAAACTCCAAAAACTCCAACCTTAGCCCACAATCCGCTTGATTTGATGATAGATTCCGTCTCCAAGCTCAAGAACAAGAAGTAACCAACCCAAGAGAAGCTTTCTTCCTCTTTCTTCTCTCTCTCTCACTTCGGACCTCCCTCTCTCTCTTTCACCCTCATACGACAGCCAAGAAGTGGAGAAGAAACAAGAATCAAGCCTTCAATGGAGTCTCACAACTTCAAAGGATTGAAGGAAGAAGAAATGGAAGAAACAAATTTGAAAGTTTTCTCTCTTTTCTCTCTCAAGGCTCACGGCTCTCTCTCTCTCTAAACTCTCAATTTGTGGCTGAAAAATGAAGCTCAATAAGCAAGAGGTAAAGTTTTAAGGGGACAAAAGGTGCACTTTTCTCAATTTAAGGAAAAGTGGTCAAAAGACCACTTTTTGTCGCGTCGCGCGCGACACTCTAATTTTTACTATTTTATCTCATTCCGACACTGTCCAACCTTTAAATATATCTCTGTAATATCTCTACATATTCTCGGTTTCAACTTAAAGTCACTATTCACACTTCGGAACAAAATTTAACGCTTAAATTGGCCGAAACCACACACCGGCAAATAATACTCAAAAAATTCTCTAAATTAGAAAATAATCACTCAAAACATATTTTCACTAATATTTTAGTGAATGATCATAATATAAATATTATTATACATTTTAAAATAAAATTTAGATTTTGAGGCCCTCACATAAGTCATTGGATCATCTTTTTTTTTTTTTGTTCTGGAGAAATTGTTAAGAATTGAAGAAATAAAGCAACTGATAAAATTAAAAATTTCAATTCCAAGGGAGGATCAATCCTTGATAAATTCATGCAATTTCAATGAGGGTGTTTATGTAGAATACCTTAAATAATGGAGTAGTAACAAAACACGTTGAAGTAGATGACGAATCCACGCAGCCGCTCAAACGTATGGCCTCTAACGGTGATCCACACAAACTCCTTTCACCGAAACCTCCAAGGCTATTCAACCCTTACTTGTGTTAGTGCTAGCTAACCTCGGTTATTTGACACAAGAGATTGAGATAATCACTCAATCTCACAACTAGGATTGCTCGAATGTCAAGTAGGAAGGAGAAACAAATTTTCTCCTCTTAACACTCTAAAATAAAACCCTAGCCAACTTTCTATTTTTGGATAATTTTCCAAATGAATTTTCAAAGATAAAAACCCTCAAAATTGTGTCTTGTCTTGTGTCTTTAAGCAAGAGTAATATTTGGTATTTATAGGTTCTTAGGTTATTCCAAAACTGTATGGAAACCAGAGTTAGTTTTCTTAAGGATTCAGTTTCCTAATCCAAACACAACTCCTTGTCTTGAAAGAAACAACCATAATTACACCATAAGTCCTCAATGTTTAATTTGTCTCACAAATTAAACCATAAATAATCCAATTCAATAGTTTCAAGTCCTTACTTGAATCGTATTTAATTCAGGCAAAGGAATTCTTAATATGTGTGAACCATTAGGTTCTCATTTACATTGGCAATAAGAATAAATCATAATTCTCACTTAATAAGAGTTAGATAAATTAAAACTCCTTTTAATTTATTATGGATTCAATCAATCAATTGATTCATTCTTATAAATCAAGATTGGCATCTAGCAATGCATCATGACCACCCAAGTAATGAGAAAAGTCAAGTGGATGAATTCACCTTTCAATGAACATTTACTATGTAACTTATATCTTTTCACCATACTTATCTCACATTAATTATGAAACGTTAGCCAATTCCATACATGATTAATGTATTTTTCTTGTACCAAAATATAACTCTAAAAGAACAAGTACATAGAAACAACTTTCTAAAACTCATTCACTTAGTACTAATATTTCTTGAGTCATATTTCACAAGATGCCAACAATGAGATAACTCCTCTCCCACAAGAGGTGGTGAATCCTTATAGATTATTCACTACATTTCCATACTTCAAATATATACCCAAATGTTAATGATGTGAGCATTCCCTTTTACAGGAGCAATCATATAACAATTGAAATATACACATCCATATTCAAGATACTATGATAATCTTAAATCCAAGGATCACTTACATAAAATGTCATTTAGAGATTAATCTTTTGGCACAAAAGTAATCTCTAAGTATATCAATCTAGTGTACTTGACCATATCATCAAGCACCTATGTACTTGTTTAGATGTCTCATACACCATAACAAATGAGATCTACTACTTTATTAACAAAAACGGCATACTATATGTTAGTCTAACCGTATTAGTAATGTCCCTTCTTATTAATACTTTGACTAGAGATATTTAAGAATAAACTTTATAATTGATCGAATGAGTCTCATCATCATAGCACTTATAATCTCATTAATCAAGTTTATTCTAGGGACTTTATCACATAAGTATTAATATACAAGCAATCAATGTGATAAAGATATCATTTATTAATGCATAAATAATTAAAGTACATATAATGAACCCTAAAAGTGATTGTCGTTAGGGCAAATATACTAACAATCTCCCTCTTGTAGTAAAATCAATCACTCATATGCCTAAGGCCATATGAGCTTACATGATTATCATGTAATTTTTGAGACAAAGGCTTAGTCAACGGATCAGCTATATTCTTATACGTAGGGACTCTTTCTATCTTTACATCATTTCTCCCAATGATCTCTCTAATCAAATGGTATTGTCTCAATACATGTTTGGACTGTTGATGAGACCTTGGTTCCTTTGTTTGTGCAATTACTCCATTATTGTCACAATACAAAGTTATTGGATCATTAATAAAAGGAACCACACCAAGTTCAGAGATGAACTTCTTGATCTAAACGGCTTTTTTGGCTGCCTTAGCCGCTGCAATGTATTCAGTTTCAGTTGTAGAATCTGCTGTGGTCTCCTACTTGGAACTCTTCCAAGTCACAACTCCACCATTTAATGTGAACATGTACCCAAACTGAGGCCGACTATCATCTTTATCAGATTGTAAGCTGGCAACAGTGTATCCTTTGATTTGCAAATTGGCTCCTCCATATACCAAGACCATATCCTTCGTTCTTCTCAAATATTTAAGAATATTTTTGATAACCACCCAGTGTTTGTCACCAGGATTAGCTTGGCATCCACTTGTAATGTGACGCCCCCACCTCTCCCTAAGGTGAACCCTATGGTGTCAGCAGGGCGTCCACCCAACTCTCGTTAGGACTCACACACTCACTCTAGCTTAATAAAGATTCACAGGTCAAGCTTAGATTTCGTATTAAAGGAACACTTTGAATATATAAGCCAAATTCCTCTAAGACTACCATTTACTATTACAATCCAAAACCCAATATATAACAAAGTTTGCACTTCAATTGTCTTAAAAGTCATACAAGAGTTATTTACTAGCTCCACACAAAAATTGCTAGTCTAGAGCCTCTAAGTTCCACTTCCAAAACCTATTAAGGAATAATAATTTAGGGTGAGCCAACACTCAGTTAGGCCAAGAAAAAAAAATAAGCAAGCAAGCAAATAGTATGAAACAAAACAAATAGCACACTTAAAAATAACTTAACATGATATCACATAAGCGAGCAAGTAGGAAGTAAAACACAGGTAGAAAGGATACAAAAACTCTCAGGAACTATTTCCACATCACGGTCGGTTCAAGTCATCTTTGGTTGACCCTCCGTCAACACAAGTAGTAACGTGTCCGTACAACTCCATTTACTTCCTCCATCCACCATATCACCCCTCGGATCTGGAACCAAACGAGCACGAGATGATAATACTCTTCGAATATACCAAGCAAGACCTCAAAAAATCAATCTATAAAATTTCACATCGTTCACCAATCTCCTCGACCAAACTCTTGCCGGCTCGAGTTACGAGTTAGCCAATGGGTTGGGACGTTCCCAAAAGTATAGTTAGTCGATGGAACAACGTTCCAATCGATTTAGAATCGATCATAGTACTGAGTCGGTATAAGAGGCACCTCCTACCCGAATAGGGTATGGTACATACTGCTGCTCGGTGCTTCCAAGTTAAAAGCATGTTCGAGTACAAGTACAAGTCACACATATTCATATAACAAGTAGCGAGTATTCAAGAGAGAGAGAGAGAAAGAGGATGAGGGCGATAAAGTACACTCTTGCCCCGGCTAGTTTACAAATCACAAGAATCACATAGTATTTGTACAAGTATCACTTCAATCATAATAACATGAGGCATGCACTTGACACTCGCCAAAAGCCAAGAGCAAAGCTAGAGCAAAACAAGAGGTCAAACGAGCTCCTCGCTATCCACGTGATCACCTAAGACATACACAATCACAGTTACCTAGGTATTCAACCAAGGTCAACTTCTAAACAATCAAGCTCTCTGATCTAAGTCAAGAGAAATCTCATGTGCTTGGTGAAATCCATTTCTCAAGTATGAAATGGGATGCAAATAATCAAGAAGGTTACGCTTGAAAACCAGAAAAAGTTTCTAAGACACTTCTAAACTTTTTTCACTTAATCAGGAGAATTTCAATTTTTGTAACGTTTTTTGAAAAATCATAACTTGAGTTCCATAAGTCCAAAAATCACAAATCTTATACCATTGGAAAATAGACTCAATGAACTAAAATTCTCTAGAAGACACTTTACAATATTCAAATCAGAAACCAGTCAAATTTTAGTTCCAATTTGCTGCTATAGTAAAAAAAAAAAAATAGGGCAAAATAGTCTTGAATTTCAGTAAATTTTGAAAATTTTTCAAAATTTGTAGAAATTGAATTAGCCCATAAAATTTATATAACTAAAACAGCTTCAAGTCTAGTTCAAATGCAGCAAACAAAACTCAATTTGAATTTTTCTACACCAAGATACAATAGTTTTTCAAAGGCTATTTTATGAAACCTGTAATACGAAAATTCCAACAAATACACTTGTGAAATCTTTTCTTTTTTCCTTTCTTTTAAAGCCAGCTTGGTTGCTCCGATCAAAGTGCATCTAAGGGACATTGTTTTGGCAAGATTTTGGCTCAAGAAGAGGCTCCAAAAACTGAAATTTTCTGCTCAAAAACCTTCGGCCATGAGTATGGCCTCAAAACAGAAATTTTGAGCTCCAGGTTGGAGCTAAGTCAGAGCTTTTAAAACCAAAAATTTTAGCACACGATTGGAGCTAAAATGAAGATCTAAAAACCTAAAACTTTGGCTTGAAATTCTCAGCCAAAGAAAAGCTTTGAAACCTGAAATTTTCCACCATTCTTCGACTAAAGAGAAGCTTTAAAAACTGAAAGTTTGGCCATGAGATTCGGCCACAAGGTGAGCTCAAAACTAGTGGTTATTTTGCTACAAGTTTTGGCCAAACTAATGTTTCAAAAACCAAAAATGTTAGCTATCATTTTCAACCAAAATAATGGCTCAAAAACTGAAATTTTCAGCTTTAAACTCGACCAAAGGAACTTCACCAAAACCAGTTTTGTTGGCTAAGATTTTATGCTACAAGAAGGTCACTAAAACCAAAAAATTTCAGCACCATTTTCGTCCAATGAGGGGGGCTCAAAACTAAAATTTTAAACTTAAATTTCCGGCCAACTAGTGGCCTTGAAAAGCTGAA
The DNA here is from genome assembly GCA_013103745.1 of Gardenia jasminoides. NCBI lineage: Eukaryota > Viridiplantae > Streptophyta > Magnoliopsida > Gentianales > Rubiaceae > Gardenia > Gardenia jasminoides. The sequence goes on from CM023096.1 coordinate 21,440,615, forward strand.
ATTTCTCTTGCAATTTTCATACAACAAGATGATGCCAACACTGAAATTTTTCCACGAAGCTTCAAGTATTATAACTCACTTTTCATGCTACTGAAAACAACCAACAAAGCAAGTCATAATCAACCAACAAAGCCACAATCTTGTAAGCTAATAAAGAGATAAAATCAAACCATCAAGCAAGCCAAGAATCTATGCTATATCACATGATCATCGAACCATTTTAAATACATAAATACCTCAAGAGCTCCTACCTAAGAGCAAGCCAAGAAAGCAAGTCAAATCCTCAAGACCTTCTACCTAATATAAAGGTTCATGGAACCCATCAACAACCCAAGCTTATCCAGCTAAGATTTAGCCAAGAAAATGAAAGAAAGGTTGAAACTTTGGAGAGATTTACTTTCTTCCAAAATGGCAAGGAAGAACTCAAGAAACCAAATACTAAACCTCCAAGAATCTTCCCTCCACCAAGTCTTCTACCAAGCTTGAAGATGATCCAAGGTGTGAGCAAGGTTGGGAGCAAGATTAGTGAGCAAGATTGAGAGGAAGAAGATGAAGTTTTCTAAGCTAAGGGAGAGAGGGAGGGGTTCGGCCAAGCCAGAGAGAGTGTGTGTGTTTTTGTGTGATTTTTATGAAATGAAATGGTGAAGGAAAGAAATGACATAAAGCCATAATTTATGGTGCAAAAGTCAACACTTGAATAGTAGCTCATTAATGCTCATAATTGAACTTAACTCTAATCACTCACTTCTAATACCTCAATTTGCTTTTCTTAGTCTACAAATGATCATCCTTACTCTCCAAGATTGCCTCACTCTCAGACCAAATGTTTACCTCGAAAAACGTACTTTCTCAAATTTTCACTAATTGCGCGACAAAAAAAAAATCAAATTTAAGAGCAAATGTATTTTAGAAATGAAATGAGATAATGTACACTGCAGATGTAATTAAAATGAATAAAATAAATCAATCGGGGCAAATGAATAAATAAATAGGCTAGTAAAGAAGATTTTCGGGTCCTCACATCCTTAACACTTTAAAAGAATTTTGTTCTCAAAAATCATTATCTCAATTTACGAACAACTCTGGATATTTCTTTTGGATCTCTTCTTCAACTTCCCAAGTTACTTTCTTGATTCCATGATTTCTCCATAAAACTTTAACTAGAGGAATTTGCTTGTGTCTTAACTCCTTCACTTTTCGATCTAAGAGTTTCACTGGCTTTTTCTCATATGACAAATTCTCATCAATTTCCACCTCTTCTGGTCGTAACACATGGGATGAATCGGGACGGTATTTCTTAAGCATGGAGACATGGAAAACATCATGAATTCTGGATAAATTCAAAGGCAATTCCAACTTGTAAGCCACATTCCCTACACGCTGGATATCCTTATAGGACCCTACATATTTTGGTTGCAGCTTCTTTCTTTTTCCCGCCATTAAGCTTGCTTTCAAGGGTGTAATCTTAAGGAATACTTGATCCTCGATCTCAAAGTCCAAATCTTTCCTTTGATTATCCGCATAGCTCTTTTGGCGGCTTTGAGCTGTTTGGATTCTTTGACGTATCAGTTTCACCTTTTCATAGGCTTCCTCAATCCAAGGTATAGTAGTCGGATTTAAAATCTTCTTTTCTCCAACTTCATCCCAATGAATCGGAAACCGACATTTTCAACTATAAAAGGCTTCGTAAGGAGCTATTTGCATTGAGGAATGAAAACTATTGTTATAAGCAAAGTCCACTAGAGTGAGATACTGACTCCAATTCTCTCCGAAATCCAAAGTACATGATCTCAGCATGTCCTCTAGGGTTTGGATTGTCCTTTTCAATTGTCCATCTGTCTGTGGGTGGTTGGTAGTACTAAAATTCAACTTAGTCCTTCTTGTATCCTTTGCCAAAATCGAGACACAAATCGAGAGTCCCAATCTGATACTATATTTTCCGGTATCCTATGCAACCTTATAACTTCTTCCAAGTATAACTTAGTCAACTTTTTCAAAGGATACTTCATTCTGATCGGCAAAAAGTAAGCAGACTTGGTCAACTGATTCACTATTACCCAAATAGCGTCATGACCTCTTTGAATCCTTGGTAGCCTTGATACGAAATTTATAGTGATATTCTCCTACTTCCACTCAGGTATCTCCAAAAGTTGTAATAACCCAAATGACTTCTGATGCTTAGCTTTAACTCGTTGGCAAGTGAGACAGGCCTGAACAAATTGGGCAATTTCTCCTTTCATATTTCCCCACCAATAGAGACTCTTCAAGTCCTAATATATCTTATTACCTTCACGATGCATCATATATTTGGAATGGTGAGATTCATTCAAAATTTCCTTCTTAGCCCTTCATCCTTTGGCACCATTAGACGATTTATAAACTTTAACACTCCATCGGTCCCAAATTAAAGTCAGACTTTTCCTCTTTTTGAACTTTCTCAATCCATTTTTGCACCTCAGTGTCTCCTTTTTGAGCTTCTTTGATTCGATCCAATAAAGTAGATTTCACGATGATATTTCCAAAAATCACCTTTTGTGGCTCAAGGTGTGGATTCCACACACTAATATCTTCTAACATATGCCATTCTTTCACCATTAGACTAGCCACTTGCACATTACGACTTAGAGCATCCGCTACCACATTCACTTTTCCAGGGTAATAGTTAATCCTACAATCATAATCTTTTAAAAATTCCACCCATCTATGTTACCTCAAATTCAACTCCTTTTGGGAGAATAAATACTTAAGACTCTTATGATCGGTGAAAATCTCGAAAGTCACCCCATACAGGTAGTGTCTCCATTTCTTCAAGACAAACACCACTGCTACTAACTTCAAGTCATGGGTCGGGTAATTCTACTCATGAGATTTCGACTTACGGGAGGCATATGCAATTACTTTTCCATTTTACATTAACATACATCCCAAACCATCCTTCGAAATATCAGTATAAACCATGAAACCATTTCGTCCATTTGGTAATGCTAACACAGGTGCCATAGTTAAATGCTTCTTCAGCTCTTGGAAACCTTTCTCATATCCAAGATCCTATATGAACTTGCCATATTTCTTAGTCAACTTAGTTAGGGGTTTTGCGATCTTAAAAAAGTCTTTGATAAAATAATACTCCGCTAACCCTAAGAAACTTCGAATTTCGGTAGAGTTTTCTGGTTGTTTCCACTTAGAAACGGCTTCTACCGTAACTGGATCTACAATAATCCCTTCATTAGAGATTATATGACCTAGAAAGACTACATCTCCCAACCAAAACTCACACTTATTGAACTTAGCAAAAAGTTGGTGCTCTCTCAGGGTTTGCAAGACGATCCTCAGGTGTCGTTCATGATCTTCTCGAGACTTAGATTACACCAATATGTCATCTTTGAATACCACTACAAATTGATCCAAATGTGGCTTAAAGACCCGATGCATCAAGTCCATAAAGGCTACTTGTGCATTAGTCAACCCAAAAGACAGAACTACAAATTCAAAGTGCCCATATCTCGAATTGAAGGCAGTCTTAGGTACATCCGCTTCTAGAATCCTCAACTGCTAATAGCCTTGACTCAAATCTAACTTGGAGAATACCATGGCCCCTTGCAGTTAATCAAACAACTTATCTATGTAAGGCAAAGGGTATTTGTTCTTAATGGTCATATCGTTCAAGTCTCAATAGTCTACGCATAGTCTTAAGCTTCCATCTTTCTTCTTAACAAAGAGCACCGAATTTCTTCACGATGAATCACTTTCTCTAATAAAGTCTCTTTCCAATAAATCTTGCAACTGCAACTTCAATTCTTTTTACTCAGTTAGAACCATTCTATAAGGCGTCTTAGAGATAGGCGCTGTCCCCGAAGCTACATCAATCTGAAACACTACTTCTCTCTCCAGAGGCAACGTCTCTAATTCCTCAGGAAAGATCGGGGAACTCATTTACTACTGACACATTTTCTAACTTCACCTTATTCCCAGGTGTGTTTATAAGAAAGGTTAGGTATCCTTTAGCCCCACTACTCAACAATTTCCTAAATCGAATCCCCAAAATTAGAGCATACGAGACTAGTCTATCCCTCACATCTAATTTTAAAATTGTTTCTCTTGGGATACACAACTCCACTATTTTCATCTTATAATCCAATTGAACATGGTATCGAGCCAACCAATCCATCCCAAGTATCACATCATATTCTTTAATTTCTAGACTCACTAAGTCTGCCAACAATTTTCTCTTACCAACACAAATCTCACAATTTCTATAGATATCACTAGCAATTAGGCATTGATCCTTTGTAGGAGTCTTAACTTCCAAATCAAAAGATAAGAAATCACACTTTACATCTATACCATTCATGAAACTAGGATCTACAAAAGAATGGATTGCCATAAGATCAATTAAAACCCTAGCTAAGCAATGAAAAATGGGGATCGTACCTTCTACTACCTCAGTCGAGTTAGGGATTTGTTGGTTGTCTAAGGCATAAACCCTAGCTGGCACTTGTGGTCAGCTCCCTCGGCACTAGACTACTTTGAAGTGAAGCTAGCAGGTTGCTGAATATTCCCTCCCTCCTCAGGGTATTAGGGTAGCTCGCAATCTGATGCTCGAAACTACTGCAGAGCAGACACTTTCATTATTTTCTCCAGCACTCAGCCTCGGTATGGTTTAGCTTATCACAATACCCACAAGTCACATGAGGGTTCATAACCTGACCAACTTGAGCATTGCCTTTTGGCTGGTCTCGCCCACTCTGACTTTCTTTTTGCAGGGCTCCCCTTGATGGAGCTTCTCTGGGTTTTCCTGGTATCCTCACTCTTCCAACCCCTCTTCCCATCTTAAGGGGTTGGGTAGATCTCTCGGACTGTCCAGGGGCATTACTTGGGTTACCCTTCTTTCTAGCATAAAAAGATTTGGGTTGGGACTTAGCATTTTCTACCCTCTGGGCCTTATCCAAAATATATGTAAAAGTGGTTATCTGGGTTGCTGCTAAGGATTCTTGGATTTCTATGTTTAACCCTTAAATAAATCTCCTTATCCTTTTGCGCTCTTTGACCAGTAGCTCGGGGGTGAATTTGGAAAGTTTGGTGAACCGCTCCTCATACTCAGCCACACTTAGCAGCCCTTGTTTCAACCTAATAAAGTCATACTCCTTCTTTTCTTATATCATGAGAATGAGGAACTTAATATTAAACTTCCTCTCAAAGTTTGCCTAAATTCAAGGGGTTTGTTCTCTCTTCCATTTCGCCCTAACAACATTCTACCACAAGCGTGCCGCCCTCAAATTGGAAGACGGCAAAATTCACCTGCCTCTTCTTGACATAATTTAGGGCGGCAAAGATCTCAACCATTCACTCAAACCAATTCTCCACCACCTCAGGATCGGATCCTCCGTGAAATCTAGGTGAGGTGAACTTCAAGAAACGCTCTAGGGCTCTATTTTCACCCCTCTCGTGGTTTCTAGGCTGGTTGACTGGCTCAGGGCCCTGGCGCTCAGCAAGACGCTCACAGACATCAGTTATACGATTAAGGGCTGTAGCCACTTGGCCCCCTTCATTCCTAGGGTTTTGGTTTGGACCGGTTGCTGATCCCCTATCTCTCTCGGGAGTGCAGGGTTGCTGAAACCCATGCCCACGACCCCTTCCACATCTTAGCTGGTCCATTTTTAGCAAGAGATTAAACGCATAAATAAAAGGATTAAGTTTTCATCCACTGTCAGTAAAGTAGATTTTTTACACTAACAAGTATAGATGAATGCCACCTATGCAAAAGGTGGATTTCAAATTTAAAATTAGATTACGTGGCATACATCTGTACCCGCTCGTGTATACACTGACAGTGTATAAAAAAATTACTCTAAATAAAAAAGGGTAAATAAGTGTAGAAACTTAAAAGCATATGTAAGTTGTAGTGTAGAAACTTAAAAGCATATGTAAGTTGCAAGAATACTTGAAATTAAAGCATAATTCTTTACATAAACTAAAGGTCACGTTACAAGTCAAAAGATCATAAACAAGTTAATAATGTCAAGTACAGGACATAGGCAACCAAGTGCTTCAAAAATATAGGGGCACATGCAACAGAAATACAAAAGGCCTCAAGGCGAGTGCCACCCCTTCTATGTCCTTAGCAAAAATCAAAGATCAAGAGATCACTAGTCTGAGTAGACAGAGCTAGCGGACCCCACATCCTCAGAAGGATCCTCCTCAGGCTTCTCCTCTATGGGCTCTATCTCATCCTTATCACTAGAGGCAGCATCCCTAGATCCTCCTCTATCCATGCCATCGACCACTCGCTCAGTTAGGGTCACGCACTCAACCATGATACCGTCGATGCGGTATCACACCTCCTCTACTACCCTAATAAGGCACCTATCGGTCGCCTGAAGCTGAGTGTGGGAGGCGTCAACCCTCTGACGCTCCTCGAGAACCCTAGTTTCCAACTCACAGATCTCAGGTCGGGCCTCCATAGTGCCCCTCAACACCTCCATCTCCGCTCGAGCTACCCTGAGGTCGTACGCCAACTGTCTCCTCTCCTCAACCACCCCTAACACCATGTCGTTAGGATAGGTGAACCTCTCCCGATACTAGCAGGTCCTAACCCGACTAGAGGGTAACCACCGAAGGGGTGGTCCGCCTCCGACCATCCGAAGCCGAATCACTGGGGAAGGTCCCTTGATCCTATCATTGTCGCTACCACTGTCCATCTCCTACAAAACAAACCACAAGATTTAAGGTTAGAACCTTGTGTGAGGGCCGTAACTAAAACTCTAACTCTTGTTTAGACTTTTATGAACGATTTTCGTAGTTTCATTATTACATGTGCATGATCATGAACATTTCGAAAATCCACGAAAAGATTTTTTTCAACGATAGCCCCAAGTAAGTAATTGAAATCATTTCGATAAACTAAGGCCAACCATACTTAAAACAAATCATCTTAAAATTACGACAATAGCATGTACAAAACCTTAAACGTCCCTTTTCTTCTTCCAATTTCCAACCGGTTATACCCCCCAAGATTTAACCACCATGAACCAACCTTGAACCAAATTTCTTTCAACTAAAATCGGACCATATCCAACCAATCGAACCATATTTTCCCTCTAAAACCTCACTCGAATTCAACTCAAGGAAATTCAGCAAGAACCGCCACCCATTTCCTCTCCATTCCATGGTTGCCAAGTGTCAACTTTTGGGCTGAAAAATTGGCAGCAAGCATGCTCTTTTTTTTCCCTCCCAAAAGCGGTAGCATGATGAGCTTGAGGCTAGGAAAAATTATTTTCAGATTTCAGCAACCAAGGCTAATGATACCTCACCTCCCTTCATGCCCTATGCATGAGAAGGTTGTGCCATTTGGCATCCATTTCAGCCAAGCCTTGTCCACTTGAACAAGCAAATTCGGGTGGCTTTCTTTTCCTTCAAGTGCTGGCCGAATTCCTCAGCAAAGAAACACTCTCATTTCACTTCCATTTCACTTCATTCTCTCAAGCAACACACTCTCATTTTTCACTTCAGCAAATTTCCCCAAGCTCCAACGAAACTCATCAACATTTTCCCTCACTTTTGCTCAGAAAATTCTTCATTCAACTCAACGAGGCTCCTCCTTGTTCCTCCATTCCCTAGTCTTTTCTTGACCTCTCAAGCCTCACACTAAGAGTTGTTCGGCCTACAAGTTGCTGGAAAACAAGTTCAAAATCTGGAGTGGACTAAGCTCACTTCTTCCCTTCGAATCTAAGCCAAACAAAAAGGTAAAGCCTAGTCATTTTCTTTGTAAAAGATTCTGGTTAGCTTGAAGACCTTTCCCTCAGCTTATACCGTTTCTTGAAGCTGGAAAACAGATTGACTTCCACCCTCAAGCAGCCTGGACCAACCGTCTCTTGCTTGACTAAGAAAGGTAAGCCATAGCAACTCCTACTAGTTTATCCATAACTCAGTTTCCTTGCTTAAAAATCGGCTCTCTCTCTTGTAGCTTGACCTTGAACTTCATCAGCTCTAACTCACCACTTGTGCAATTGACCTTGAGACCGGTTGGAGGTAGGAATCCATTTTACACCCTTTAATATAAAGCTATTTTACCTCTAAAGGTATCATATTACTTCCTAAAAACTGCTATGCATGTACTAATGGACTTGAAATTTCATTTGCATGCACATACTTCCTTGTTATATTGCTGGAAATTTGGTGGACTGATATGGAACATCATTCTTGATGTCCCTAAGCTGACTGAAGCTTAAATCATAGATTTGTTCTACTTACTCCATGCATGATGATCGAATAATGATTGAACTTTTCTTGTGCTTAGTTGTGATTCAACAACTTTGATTATTTGCTGTTTTGGGATGGATGTGAGCTGATGAGCTTGGCCCTACTCCATCCGCAGCTCTTGTATGGTTTAACATGCTGAAATCGACCCTTGCATGTTTCACATTCCACTTGGTTGATGAGATTTTAATTAAACGTTTGCATGGGTAAAGTGTGAAACAAAACCAAGCTTGAGTTGTTTATTTGCTTGTTGGAAAGTTGAAAATCTATTTTTCCTTGCATGAGACCTCTCGGTCAGTTGAGAAGCATGAGTAATGACATGAAAACTGGTTTTGAGTAGATGTTAATTTTCAACAAAGAAGAAAACAAAAAGGGGGAAACGGACTTAATGATTTTTTTTCAATTTGGAACAAAATTTTGTCTAGTTATACGTATTGTTAACTTTGACCGTATGCATGATTTTTGGATCATTAGATGAATGTATCACATGCTAAGAGTCCCGCTTAACATTCTGGAAATCAAACTAAACCTTTAACCACGCGACTACATGGCTGAAAATTTCACAAAAGTTACCAAAATCAGATTTTTCTAAGAAATAAGTGGGCAAAACCACACTGAAGTAAAATGCTCATATCGCTGTTTATAACTCCAAATCACGAGCCATCAGTGGCATCGAAACTAGACCCAAAGAGCTTCGTTTCAGTACCTATCGCCCTATGACTCATTTCCTACACATCGTGTCGAACCAACAAACATCGCTGAAAATCAAACTTGTAAACCAGTAGTTTTTGAAAATGAATGCCCAAAATTGAGTATTTTCCAAATTGACTTGGCCGTTGCTATTTTATGAGGAAATAAACGATTATGAAACTAGTTTTCCACGATTTTGAAATCATACGACTTGCAAAAGAAAGACTTCCGATTTGAATTTTAAAAGAAACCATGGCGGTTAGTTTTGGCCATGAAAGCGTAATGACACTCCACTTTCAAAATTGTGATTGTCGACCAAAACCCTAATTTGTACTATTTTGATTTTAGCACAAAAACTTGTTTTAAGTATGAAAGACCAAAAATCAAATTGGTTTTAATCCAAAGCCTCGAAAGATTGTTTTGTTCACTAAACAAATAAAATTAAACACCGTTAGTGATTTTTCAACTAAGCAAACCATTTCTCAAATTTACCAAATGGATGACGCTACGTTACTCAAGTCTTTCTAAACCTTAACTAACAAAATTGTTCCAACCCTAATTACGTAGATTTTTCTCAAAACTCACACATTTTACCCTATCTAACCGAGACCTATATTTTCAAGATACAAACCACCGTTTTATCACACTATCGACTCGTGAGGAAAACCTAAAAATATTCTCATTCTTATAAAAGAAGTGAATTGGTCAAAATTGATTTTAATAATTAATACAATAATTATGTACCTCAGGAACAGACGGTAATATAAACGAGGGCTTTGAGACCGAGGACTTCGACTCATCTACTCAATCTTGACCATCTAAGGTGAGGGTTCCTATTTGTTGCTACTTGATCCTTGTTGCTAGGTATTACTTGTTATTGTATGACTGGTTTCTAAATGTGATTTATCGTGGAATGATGGAAACTAGGGTTTTATGTAAAATGAGTTTATTTCTTGATTTGACTCAACGTGCTTAGGTGGTTTAGTATGTTTTGTTTTAAAACAATAAAACTTGTTTCTGTCGAGGCTTGAGGTGAAGAGGCTGGCCTTCAAGGTCCCCTCGCCCCTAAAGGCTGGTGCACTCTCCCAAGGGGGCTCGAGGTTGAAATTGATTGTCAGTTGTCCCTCGCCTCTAAAATAATAAACTAAACCACCATACCTGTGCTTGTGCATGTCAACTGTGCATGACCTGTTGGGTGGGGATCCCAAACCCAGGCGAGTCGCCTATTGAGCCGGCGGTGGGGCTTGGTGAGTGCGTCGCGGACCCACAGGTCCGTTCAAAGGTTACCTCGAGTGTACACCGCCTCCTGCTTGTTTAGTTCGGATCCGAAGTTGGGTGAAAAGGGAAGGAGAAAGAAATAAATTGACCAGAGTTCTGCAGACTCTGTTTTCCTCCCTGAGAATATTATTGTGATTGTTATTTAATGCTCGTTACTGTTTAAATGGCTCAATGAGCATTTTGATTGTTACAGTTTCACCACCTGTTATGAAAAGAAAAGAAAATATATAAAATATATATATATATATATATATATATACTATCTTCCAACTTTCCTTAAATGGATGTTACTATATTTGAAACTAGTCTTGTGCGGACCTAAATGTTTTCAAGCCTGTTGTGTTTATGTATTTAATTGCTATGTGTTTTGGGACTCACCGGTTTAGAAACTCACCCCATATATTTCCCATCCCGGACTTCCAGTATTGAAGAGAATGCGAAGGAGTACAAGCTGGTTGAATCTTTTGAATATTGGGTGTATTTGACCCTATTGTGATGTCGAGGATAATGTATAAGAATTATCTTTTGAATTATTGTGTAAGGTTGAGAGTTGAACTCAAAATGGATGTTGGTTAGTAAGTTATGTCGATCTATTTGAAAATATATTGGTTTGATAACCCTAACGAGGTAATTGCCCTGCTTGAGTCTGGCGAGATGGGGCGGCCGCGTGGTCCTATGGTTCACCTTGGGAAACGTGGGGCCGCCACAATTTGTGGTATCAGAGCCTAGGATAGAAAAATGAGCCTGTGAGGTTATGAGGTCTGGTTTTGTTAGGTTAAGCGATAATTGAAATTACCGGTACATTTGGAACTCACATAAAGTTGATTGTGGTTGTAGGTTATGGCTGGAAATGGAGCTGATGGTAACAATGCCCCACCTAGGATGCCTTTGCCTTTAGTACGATATCAGCCGATGATTGGAGGCCCTGCACTCCATTGGAGTCCTGCTTCCAAGACCAACCCCTGTAGCTGTTTGAGAGACTATGCCTACCCTAACCATGTAGTGCTGGCTGTGGATAAGGAAAGGAAGACTTTGGCTCGTACTGTTCAGAGGGCCAATGCTGAGATAGAGACATTGAGGACCGAGAACCAGCTGGTGCTAGGGTCCGAGAACTTGAGAGAGATGGCTAATCGGCCTCCTAACACGGTGCGAGATTGCCACCACTGGCATCATGACTGATTGTGAGACGATGATTGAGGAGATGTTGGAGATTTACCTGGATCGGTGGAGAGCGTTCTAGTATTGGAGAGATAGTTCCAGGAGATGTTGAGGGAGATGGTTCCCAAGGAGATCGTGAGGCTTCTCCTACTTGCCCCAGAGTGACCCCCTCAGGACCCTGACTTTCCTATGTCCCCTTGAGTTAGGGTTGAGACTGAATACCTAATGGGGTCCTACTTGCTTTTGTTGGATAACCGTACTAGATTGATGTTATGTTTTGAAATTTAGGTAATGTTATGATTATCGTGTTGCTTTTTAAGAACTTGATGTATGGTGTTTTGTTATTAATGTAAGTTGTTTTATGTTTCTTAATGATTACTTGCAACTGTTTTTCCTTTCTCCTTTTCTAATTCACATTTATAAAACGAAACCCTTGTACGGGTGTATAGAGGAAATGGAAGGAACAGGAGAAAGGAGAATTTTGGCAGACCTAATTTCTCTACCTATTAAGGGTTACGATGTCATACTCGGGATGGATAGTCTGGCCCGACTTCATGCGCAGCTGGATTGTAGAATGAAAATAGTTGAATTTCATTCCTGGAGAACCTATTTTAAGATTTAATGCAAGACAAGGTTTAGCTTCTACCTCTTATTCTGATTGAGCTAGAAAATTGTTAAGTAAAGGACTCGAGGATACTTGGCATTTTATAAACCCTCAGAAGATAAATCAAGATTAGAAGATGTGCCTATAGTAAACGAGTATCCGTAAGTATTCCTGCAAGAGTTAACATCCTTACCCCGATAGAGACATTGAATTTAAGATTGAACTCACCCACTGGGCAGCACCTATCTCTAAGACTCACTTACGTGATGGCGCCTGAAGCTCAAGGAATTAAAATTGCAGTTACAAGATTTATTAGAAAAGTGGATTCATCGATTGAGTGAGTCTCCTGGGAGCCCCAAAGGTTCGTTAAGTGAAAAGAAAGATGGAGGTTTACGGCTTTGCATAGACTATCGAGGATTGAACGAGGTTACTATTAAGAATAAGTACCCCCTTACCCCACATTGATGAATTGTTCGATCAACGCAAGTGCCGTGGTGTTTTCTAAGATTGACCTCAAACAAGGCTAAGTTAAAGATCGGGAGGAAGACGCGTTCCAAAAACAGCCTTCAATTCGGATATGGGCATTATGAGTTTTGGTTATGCCATTTGGATTAACTAATGCCCGGCAGCATTTATGGATTTAATGCATCGTGGTTTTCAAGTCTTATTTAGATCAATTGGTGGTGATCTTCATAGATGATATTTTGATCTATTCAAAGTCCAAGAAGAACATCAACATTTGAGGTTAGTTTTGCAAACCGAAGGAGCATCAATGCAGCTAAGTTTAGTAAGTGCAAGTTTTGGATTGAGGAAGTATCATTTCTAGGTCATGTAATCTCCAAGAAAGGCATTACGGTAGATCCAGCTAAAGTAAAAGCGGGTGTTAGAATGGAAACAACCAAAGAACCGCGGAAGTTCAAGTAGTTTCTAGGACTGGCTGGATACTACAAGGTTCATTCAGACTTCTCTAAACTTGCGAGTCCTCTAACCAACCCGACCAAAGAATAACCGCGTTTTGTGTGGGATGTGAACTGTGAGAATAGCTTCCAAGAGCTCAAGAGTCGCTGACCAAAGCCCCAGTGTTGGTCTTACCAAATGAAGAGGATATTTTACGGTATACCTTGATGCATCCAAAGAGGGTTTAGGATGTGTTTTAATGCAGGCTGGAAAAGTGAGGTTTATGCTCTCGAGAAAATTAAAGCCTCATGAGCAAAATTATCCAACTCATGATCTAGAACGGCAGCAATAGTGTTTGCTCAAGAAATGGAGGCACTATTTATATGGAGTGGTTTTGAGGTTTATACCGATCACCGTAGTCTTAAGTACTTATTTTCCCAAAAGGAACTCAACTTGAGACAACGGGCATGGATGGAATTTTAAGATTATGAATGTACTATTAAGTACCATCCGGAAAAGCCAATAAGGTAGCAGATGCTCGAGTAGGAAAGTCCAAATTTGGGACTAATGGTTAAAGAATGGAAGATGTTAGAAGAACTTAGTACTTGAGCCCACAATTGGCACAGAAAGTAATTTTGGGTAGTATTACACTAAGTTCTCCTCTAACTGAGCGCATTAAGGAGTCTCAAGCCAAAAACCCACTGGTGCAAAATGGATAAATAAGGTCAAGGGAAGGAGGATTACCCAATTTTAAAGCGGGAGAAGATGGAATTTTAAGATACCAAAACCGTCGTAGTACGACCAAGAGGATTTAAAAAGGAAATTATGACGTAAGCACAGGTCAGTATACCATCCATCCCTGGAAGAAACAAGATGTATCGGATGTAAAGAAGTTGTCTTGGTGGGATAACATGAAAAGGGACATAGCTCAGCCATGTCTTACGCCAACAAGTCAAATCGAACACCGAGACCCTCGAGTTGCTGTAACCATTAGAAGTACACTGAATGGAAATGGGATCAAATCACAATGGATTTTGTTGTGGTTACCCCTTTCTCGCCGAGGTCATGATGCAATTTGGGTCATAGTAGATCGGTTAACTAAGTCAGCCCATTTTCTACCAGAACATGAAATACAAGATGGAAAACTGGCTCAAATCTATTTGGATGAGATTGTTAGATTACACGGGGTGCGTAGTATTGTATCGATAGAGACCCACGTTTTCTAGATTTTGGCGGTACTAAAGTGCCTTAGGGACTAAGCTAAATCTAAATGCACCGCCTATCACCCTCAAACCGATGGACAATCTGAACGGACCATACAAACCTTGGAAGATATGTTGAGGGCATGTATCATGGATTTTGGAGCGCTGGGACCAGCATTTAACTTTGGTCGAATTTGCTTACAACAATAGCTACCACTCCTCAATTCAAATGGTCTGCAGTATGAGGCATTATATGGAAGGAAATGTAGATCTCCAATATCTGGGATGAAATAGGTGAAAGGAAAATTTTGGGTAAAGAATACCATGGGTTGAAGCGGCATATGAGAAAGTTAAGTTAATTTGTCAAAGGGTTCAAGTGGACCCAAAGTCGCCGTAAAAGTTACACCGACAACCGGAAGGACTTGGAATTTCAAGTTGGAGATGAAGTTTTCTTAAGAGTTACACCATTAAGGGGATTCTCAAATCGAAAAGGAAAGAAGCTGAAACCCGTGTTTATGGGCCCTTTAAAATTTCAAAAGAGTTGGAAAGGTGGCATATCAGCTGGACTTGCAAGCTTAGCCAAATTCATAATGTCTTCCATTGTCTTGTTAAGAAAGTATTACAAGGATCCATCTCACGTTCTACCAACCCTAGAGGTTGACTTAGATGAATCGCTGACTTATCAAGAGAAACCTTTGAAAATTCGACGAAGGTTAAAGTCTTAAGAAAGAGACAAATCCCACTGTAAAAGTCCTTTGGCGACATCATGGATTGGAAGAAGCCAAGGGAGCTGGAGGAAGAGATGAACCAGAAATACCAGAGCTTCAAAAGACAAGAGGTAATAATTTCGAGGGACCTAAATTTCTTAAGTGGGGGAGGTTGTGAGGGCCGTAACTAAAACTCTAACTCTTGTTTAGACTTTTATGAACGATTTTCGTAGTTTCATTATTACATGTGCATGATCATGAACATTTTGAAAATCCACGAAAAGATTTTTTTCAACGATAGCCCCAAGTAAGTAATTGAAATCATTTCGATAAACTAAGGCCAACCATACTTAAAACAAATCATCTTAAAATTACGACAATAGCATGTACAAAACCTTAAACGTCCCTTTTCTTCTTCCAATTTCCAACCGGTTATACCCCCCCAAGATTTAACCACCATGAACCAACCTTGAACCAAATTTCTTTCAACTAAAATCGGACCATATCCAACCAATCAACCATATTTTCCTCTAAACCTCAATTCAACTCAGGAAATTCAGCAAGAACCGCCACCCATTCCTCTCCATTCCATAGTTGCCAAGTGTCAACTTTTGGGCTGAAAAATTGGCAGCAAGCATGCTCTTTTTTTTCCCTCCCAAAAAAACGGTAGCATGATGAGCTTGAGGCTAGGAAAAATTATTTTCAGATTTCAGCAACCAAGGCTAATGATACCTCACCTCCCTTCATGCCCTATGCATGAGAAGGTTGTGCCATTTGGCATCCATTTCAGCCAAGCCTTGTCCACTTGAACAAGCAAATTCGGGTGGCTTTCTTTTCCTTCAAGTGCTGGCCGAATTCCTCAGCAAAGAAACACTCTCATTTCACTTCCATTTCACTTCATTCTCTCAAGCAACACACTCTCATTTTTCACTTCAGCAAATTTCCCCAAGCTCCAACCGAAACTCATCAACATTTTCCCTCACTTTTGCTCCAGAAAATTCTTCATTCAACTCCAACCGAAGGCTCCTCCTTGTTCCTCCATTCCCTAGTCTTTTCTTGACCTCTCAAGCCTTACACTAAGAAGTTGTTCTCGGCTACAAGTTGCTGGAAAACAAGTTCAAAAATCTGGAGTGGACTAAGCTCACTTCTTCCCTTCGAATCTAAGCCAAACAAAAAGGTAAAGCCTAGTCATTTTCTTTGTAAAAGATTCTGGTTAGCTTGAAGACCTTTCCCTCAGCTTATACCGTTTCTTGAAGCTGGAAAACAGATTGACTTCCACCCTCAAGCAGCCTGGACCAACCGTCTCTTGCTTGACTAAGAAAGGTAAGCCATAGCAACTCCTACTAGTTTATCCATAACTCAGTTTCCTTGCTTAAAAATCGGCTCTCTCTCTTGTAGCTTGACCTTGAACTTCATCAGCTCTAACTCACCACTTGTGCAATTGACCTTGAGACCGGTTGGAGGTAGGAATCCATTTTTACACCCCTTTAATATAAAGAAGCTATTTTACCTCTAAAGGTATCATATTACTTCCTAAAAACTGCTATGCATGTACTAATGGACTTGAAATTTCATTTGCATGCACATACTTCCTTGTTATATTGCTGGAAATTTGGTGGACTGATATGGAACATCATTCTTGATGTCCCTAAGCTGACCGAAGCTTAAATCATAGATTTGTTCTACTTACTCCATGCATGATGATCGAATAATGATTGAACTTTTCTTGTGCTTAGTTGTGATTCAACAACTTTGATTATTTGCTGTTTTGGGATGGATGTGAGCTGATGAGCTTGGCCCTACTCCATCCGCAGCTCTTGTATGGTTTAACATGCTGAAATCGACCCTTGCATGTTTCACATTCCACTTGGTTGATGAGATTTTAATTAAACGTTTACATGGGTAAAGTGTGAAACAAAAACCAAGCTTGAGTTGTTTATTTGCTTGTTGGAAAGTTGAAAATCTATTTTTCCTTGCATGAGACCTCTCGGTCAGTTGAGAGCCGCATGAGTAATGACATGAAAACTGGTTTTGAGTAGATGTTAATTTTCAACAAAGAAGAAAACAAAAAGGGGGAAACGGACTTAATGATTTTTTTTCAATTTGGAACAAAATTTTGTCTAGTTATACGTATTGTTAACTTTGACCGTATGCATGATTTTTGGATCATTAGATGAATGTATCACATGCTAAGAGTCCCGCTTAACATTCTGGAAATCAAACTAAACCTTTAACCATGCGACTACATGGCTGAAAATTTCACAAAAGTTACCAAAATCAGATTTTTCTAAGAAATAAGTGGGCAAAACCACACTGAAGTAAAATGCTCATATCTCGCTGTTTATAACTCCAAATCACGAGCCATCAGTGGCATCCGAAACTAGACCCAAAGAGCTTCGTTTCAGTACCTAATACGCCCCTTGACTCATTTCCTACACATCGTGGCGAACCAACAAACATCGCTGAAAATCAAACTTGTAAACCAGTAGTTTTTGAAAATGAATGCCCAAAATTGAGTATTTTCCAAATTGACTTGGCCGTTGCTATATTATGAGGAAATAAACGATTATGAAACTAGTTTTCCACGATTTTGAAATCATATGACTTGCAAAAGAAAGACTTCCGATTTGAATTTTAAAAGAAACCATGGCGGTTAGTTTTGGCCATGAAAGCGTAATGACACTCCACTTTCAAAATTGTGATTGTCGACCAAAACCCTAATTTGTACTATTTTGATTTTAGCACAAAAACTTGTTTTAAGTATGAAAGACCAAAAATCAAATTGGTTTTAATCCAAAGCTCAAAGATTGTTTTGTTCACTAAACAAATAAAATTAAACACCGTTAGTGATTTTTCAACTAAGCAAACCATTTCTCAAATTTACCAAATGGATGACGCTACGTTACTCAAGTCTTTCTAAACCTTAACTAACAAAATTGTTCCAACCCTAATTACGTAGATTTTTCTCAAAACTCACACATTTTACCCTATCTAACCGAGACCTATATTTTCAAGGTACAAACCACCGTTTTATCACACTATCGACTCGTGAGGAAAACCTAAAAATATTCTCATTCTTATAAAAGAAGTGAATTGGTCAAAATTGATTTTAATAATTAATACAATAATTATGTACCTCAGGAACAGACGGTAATATAAACGAGGGCTTTGAGACCGAGGACTTCGACTCATCTACTCAATCTTGACCATCTAAGGTGAGGGTTCCTATTTGTTGCTACTTGATCCTTGTTGCTAGGTATTACTTGTTATTGTATGACTGGTTTCTAAATGTGATTTGTCGTTGAATAATGGAAATTAGGGTTTTATGTAAAATGAGTTTATTTCTTGATTTGACTCAACGTGCTTAGGTGGTTTAGTATGTTTTGTTTTAAAACAATAAAACTTGTTTCTGTCGAGGCTTGAGGTGAAGAGGCTGGCCTTCAAGGTCCCCTCGCCCCTAAAGGCTGGTGTACCTCTCCCAAGGGGCTCGAGGTTGAAATTGATTGTCGCTGTCCTCGCCTCTAAAATAATAAACTAAACCACCATACACTGTGCTTGTGCATGTCAACCGTGCATGACCCGTAGGGGATCCCAAACCCTGGCGAGTCGGCCTATTCCGGCAAGTAGGGCTTGGTCGGCCGACGGACCCTGGTCCCGCTATTCAAAGGTTACCTCGAGTGTACACGCCTCGCTTGTTTAGTTCGATCCGTTGGGTGAAAAGGGAAGGAGAAAGAAATAAATTGACCAGAGTTCAGACTCGCTTTCCTCCCCAGAATATTATTGTAATTGTTATTTAATGCTCATATCGCTAAGTGGCTCAATGAGCATTTTGATTGTTACAGCCACCATTATGAAAAGAAAAGAAAATATATAAAATATATATATATATATATATATAATATACTATCTTCCAACTTTCCTTAAATGGATGTTACTATATTTGAAACTAGTCTTGTAAAGGACCTAAATGTTTTCAAGCCCTGTTGTGTTTATGTATTTAATTGCTATGTGTTTTGGGACTCTCACTGGGTTTAGAAACTCACCCCATATATTTCCCATCCCAGGACTTCCAGGTATTGAAGAGAGTACTGAAGGAGTACAAGCTGGTTGAATCTTTTGAATATTGGGTGTATTTGACCCTATTGTGATGTCGAGGATAATGTATAAGAATTATCTTTTGAATTATTGTGTAAGGTTGAGAGTTGAACTCAAAATGGATGTTGGTTAGTAAGTTATGTCGATCTATGTGAAAATATATTGGTTTGATAACCCTAACCGAGGTAATTGCCTGCTTGAGTCCTGGCGAGAGCTGGGCCGGCGGCCGCGGGTCCTATGGTTCGCCTTGGGAAACGTGGGGCCGCCACACCTTGTTTGTACTCGGACCACTCAAATAACTAACTTAAACTCATCGAGAATTTCCTACAACTAAGGATTCGAGATTAGAGGTCCCTTGCTCAATTCATGCTACATTTCAAATCTAGGCTCGAACCCGGACGCCCCCACCTCTTCCTGGGGCAAACCCTAGGGTATCAGTGGGGCGTCTGCCCAACTCTCGTCAGGACTTACACACTCACTCTAGCTTAACAGAGATTCACAAGCCAAGTTTAGATTTTGGATTAAAGGAACATTTCGAATATACAAACCAAATTCGTCTAAGAGTACCATTTACTATTACAATCCAAAACCCTATATATAACAAAGTTTACACTTCAATTGTCTCAAAAGTTATACAAGAGTTATTTACTAGCTCCACACAAAAATCGCTTAGTCTAGAGCCTCTAAGTTCCACTTCCAAAACCTGTTAAGGAATAACAACTTAGGGTGAGCCAACGCTCAGTGAGGCCAAGAAATAAAAAATAAGCAAGCAAGTAGCACGAAACAAAACAAATAGCACACTTAAAAACAACTTAACATGAATATCACATAAGTGAGCAAGTAGGAAGTAAAACACAAGTAGAAAGGATACAGAAACTCTCAGGAACTATTTCCACGTCACGGCCGGCTCAATCCATCTTTGGTTGACCCTCCGTCAACACAAGTAGTAACGTGTCCGTAGAGCTCCACTTACTTCCTCCATTGACCATGTCACCCTCTCGGATTCGGAACCAAACAAGCACAAGATGGTAATACTCTTCGAGTATACCAAACAAGACCTCAAAAGATCAATTTATAAAATTTCACATGGTTCACCAATCTCGTCGACCAAGCCCTTGCCGGCTCGAGTTACGAGGTTAGCCAATGGGTTGGGACATTCCCACAAGTATAGTTGGTCGACGAGACAACGCTGCAATTGATTTAGAATCGATCATAGTACTGAATCGGTATGAGAGGCACAGTATGGTACATACTGCCGCTCAGTGCTCCCTAATTAAAAGCATATTTGAGTACAAGTGCAAGTCACACATATTCATATAACAAGTAGCAAGTATTCAAGAGAGAGAGAGAGAGGGAAGGCGAGGGCGATAAAGTACACCCTTGCCCCGGCAAGTTTACAAATCACAAGAATCACATAGTATTTGTACAAGTATCACTTCAATCATAATAACATGAGGCATGCACTTGACACTTACCAAAAGTCAAGAGCAAAGTGAAGGCAAAACAAGAGGTCAAATGAGTTCCTCGGTGTCCACGTGATCACCTGAGACATGAACAATCACGATTACCTAAGTATTCAACCAAGGCCAACTTCCAAACAATCAAACTCTCCGATCCAAATCAAGAGAAATCTCATGTGTTTGGTGAAATCCATTTCTCAAGTATGAAATGGGGTGCAAATAATCAAGAATGTTAGGCTTGAAAACCAGAAGGTGTTTCCAAGACACTTCTAAACTTTTGTCATTTTATCAGGAGAATTTCAGTTTTTGTAATGTTCTTTGAAAAATCGTAACTTGAGTTCTGTAAATCCAAAAATCGCAAATCTTATACCGTTGAAAAATAAACTCAATGAACTAAAACTCTCTAGAAGACACTTTACAAGATTCAAATCGGAATCTAGTCAAATTTTAGTTCCAAGTTGCTACTACAGTTAAAAAAAGGGCAAAACCGTCTTCAATTTTAGTAAATTTTGAAAATTTGTCAAAATTCATGGAAATTGAACTAGCCCCTAAAATTTATACCACTGAAAGAACTTCAAGTCCAGTTTCAAACGCAACAACCGAAATTCAATTTGGATTTTTCTACACCGAGATACAATAGTTTTTCAAAAACTATTTTCTGAAACCTGCAATACGAAAATTGCAGCAAATACACTTGTGAAATCTTTCTTTTTTCCTTTCTTTTAAAGCCAGCTCATTGCTCCAATAAAAGTGCATCTAAGGGCCATTGTTTTGGCAAGATTTTGGCTCAAGAAGAGGCTCCAAAAACTGAAATTTTCTGTTCGAACCTTCAGCCATGAGTATGGCCTTAAAACAGAAATTTTGAGCTCCAAGTTGGAGCTAAATCGGAGCTTTTAAAACCAAAAATTTTAGCACACGATTGGAGCTAAAATGAAGATCTAAAAACCTAAAACTTTGGCTCGAAATTCTCAGCCAAAGAAAAGCTTTGAAACCTGAAATTTTCCACCATTCTTCGACTAAAGAGAAGCTTTAAAAACTGAAAGTTTGGCCATGACATTCGGCCACAAGGTGAGCTCAAAACTAGTGGTTATTTTGCTACAAGTTTTGGCCAAACTAATGTTTCAAAAACCAAAAATGTTAGCTATCATTTTCAACCAAAATAATGGCTCAAAAACTGAAAATTTTTAGCTTTAAAACTCGACCAAAGGAACTTCACCAAAACCAGTTTTGTTAGCTAAGATTTTACGCTACAAGAAGGTCACTAAAACCAGAAAATTTCAGCACCATTTACTTCCAAAGAGGGGGGCTCAAAACTAAAATTTTAAACTTAAATTTCCAGCCAGCTAGTGGCCTTAAAAAGCTGAAATTTCTCCTGCAATTTTCGTACAACAAGATGATGCCAAAACTGAAATTTTTCCACCAAGTTTCAAGCATTATAACTCACTTTTCATGCTACCAAAAACAACCAACAAAGCAAGTCATAATCAACCAACAAAGCCACAATCTTGTAAGCTAATAAAGAGGTAAAATCAAACCATCAAACAAGCCAAGAATCCATGCTATATCACATGATCATGCAACCATTTTAAGCACATAAATACCTCAAAACCTCCTAACTAAGAGAAGCCAAGAAAGCAAGTAAAGTCCTCAAGACCTGCTACCTAATGTCAAGGTTCATGGAAAGTATCAACAACCCAAACTTATCTAGTTAAGATTTTTTTTGCTAAGAAAATGAAAGAAAGATTGAAGCTTTGGAAAGATTTACCTTCTTCCAAAATGGCAAGCAAGAACTCAAGAAACCAAACACTAAACCTCCAAGAATCTTCCTTCCACCAAGTCTTTCACCAAGCTTGAAGATGATCCAAGGTGTGAGCAAGGTTGGGAGCAAGATTAGTGAGCAAGATTGAGAGGAAGAAGATGAAGTTTTCTAAACTAAGGGAGAGAGGGAGGAGTTCGGCCAAGCTAGAGAGAGTGTGTTTTTTTGTGTGATTTTTGTGAAATGAAATGGTGAAGGAAAGAAGTGACATAAAGCCACAATTTATGGTGCAAAAATCAACACTTGAATAGTAGCTCATTAATGCTCATAATTGAGTTTAATTCTAATCACTTACTTCTAATCCTTCAATTTGCTTTTCTTAGTCTACAAATGATCATCCGTACTCTCCAAGATTGCCTCACTCTTAGACCAAATGTTTGCCTCAAAAAATGTACGTTCTCAAATTTTCACAAATTGGGCGACAGAAAAAAAATTAAATTAAAAAGCAAACGTGTTTTAGAAATAAAATGAGACAATGTACAATGCAGATGCAATTAAAATGAATAAAATAAATTAATCGGGGAAAATAAATAAATAGACCAGTAAAGGAGATTTTCGGGTCCTCACATGTAACACTTAAAGCATAGGAGACATTGAGCCTAGTACACATCATAGAGTACATGATAGAACCTATTGCCGAAACATAAGGTGTTCTACTCATGCGTGCCTTTTCCTCTTCAGTTTTAGGGCACATATCCTTAGAAAGGTAAATGCCATGAGATATTGGCAACAAGTCTTTCTTAGAATTTTTCATGCTAAATCTCTTTAGCATTTTATCTATGTATGTAGATTGTGAAAGGCCCAGCAATCTTTTCGATCTATCTCTATAGATCCTCATTTCCAAAATGTAGATTGTTTCTTCTAGATCTTTTATAGAGAAGTTCTTGTACAACCATACCTTTATTGCCTGAAGCATAGGTATGTCATTTCCCATGATTAATATGTCATCCACATATAATACAAGGAAACATATTGATCTCCTACTGATCTTCTTATATACACATGATTCGTCTTAATTTTGGAAGAAACCAAACCCTTTGATTATTTTATCAAAACGAATGTTTCAACTCCTAGAAGATTGTTTTAGACCATAAATAGATCTTTGCAACTTGCATCCTTTGTTTGCATCTTTAGATGTAAACCCCTCAAGTTGTATCATGTACACTTCCTCTTGAAGGTTTCCGTTAAGGAAAGCTATTTTAACATTCATTTGCCAAATTTCATAATCATAGTACGTAGATATAGCAATCATTATTTGAATGGATTTAAGTATGGCTAAAGGAAAAAAGGTCTCCTCAAAATCAACACCTTGTCTTTGATTATAAACCTTAGCCACTAACCTTACTTTATAGGTAACAACCTTACCTTCCATGTCGGTCTTCTTTTTGAAGACCCATTTGCACCTTATAGGTTTTATCGCTTTAGGTGGTTCGACTAAAGTCCACACCTTATTATCGTACATGGAATCCATTTCCGATTTCATGGTTTCAAGCCATTTCTTGGAGTCTTTATTTTCTAGAACCTCTTGTAAGTCATCGAAGTATCATTTTCTTGTAAAATGAATATGTTATTATACCTTTTAGGTGCATGAGTTAGTCTATTAGATCTACGAAGATCTTGTGTATCTGGAGCTTCTTGCTGCACCTCATTTCTATGAGAAGCTAGCTCCAGTTCCATCGACTGTTCTTTGTCTATTTGTTTATCTTGAACCTCTTCAAGATCTATCTTACTCCCACTATCCTCCTCTAGAATAAACTCTTTTTCTAGAAAGGTAGCATGTCTTGAGATAAACACTTTTGATTCAATTAGATGATAAAAGTAAAATCCAATTGTTTCTTTTGGATATCCCACAAATAGACATTTGTCAGATCTTGGTTCAAATTTATCCGACACATCCTACTTAACATAAGCTAGACATTCCCAAATCTTCATATGTGAAAGATTTGGTCTTCTACCTCTCCACATCTCATATGGTGTAGAAAGAACAGTCTTTGATGGAACATGATTCAAAGTATAGAAGCTGTCTGTGGCATGCCCCCAATACAATTTTGGCAAATTTGCACGACTCATCATGGATTGTACTATATCCAATAGGGTGCGATTTCTCCTTTCAGACACTCCATTCATTTGTGATGTTTTGAGGTGTCCTTGATCAAGAATACCATGATCTCTCAGAAAGCGTTCAAACACTTGGTCTAACTATTCTCCACATCTATCGGATCTCAAGGTTTTAATACTCTTACTAAGTTGTTTCTCTACTTCATTCTTAAACGCTATAAACTTTCCAAAGGTCTTGGATTTGTGTTTCATTAAGTAGACAAAACCATACTTCGAAAAGTCATCAGTGAAAGTTATGAGTAGGAGAAACCACCTCTAGCTTGAATTGTCGTTGGACCACATACATCACTATGTATCAATCCTAACAACTCACTTGCTCTCGCTTTCCCAAGAAAGGAGTTTTGGTCAATTTTCCTTGCAAAAAGATTCACATGTTTCTACTTTGCTTCCCCAAATCTTGTTCTTTGTTACCCTGAAGTTGAAGCATCATTTACCCATTAATCTCATTCTTGTTGTTTTGAGTTGTTTTAGACTTGATTGTGACTATGGATGATGTTGTTGTTGTGTTATGGTGATGAATTTTGAATTGATTTTAGTGTATGAAAGCTAGGAGAGAATCGGGTGAGAAAGGGGAGATGCTGCCAAATTTTTCTGAAAATTTTCCTCCTTATTTTGCCCCTAGAATTTCATGACTTTGCTGCTAAATTGGGTGCTAATATGAAGGGATTTGAGTGTGCAAAATCTCTTTCAAAAATCCCTCCATTTGGTTGTGTTAAAATTACATGAAGTGAAGAAACAAAATCTGGAATTTTATTGTTCAACTACCGAACTGCTTTAACTACTGTGTGGTGTCTTTTTGTCAAATATTTTGGTGTATCTTTGCCACCATTTATACAAGAATCATTGTTAAAAATTTGGAAATAAATGGAAGTAGTTTTGTGGGTTTCAAACTCTTTAAAAAGAAATGCTAGCATGTTGGTAGGGGTTGTGCCGAACCGGGGAAGGGTTATTGTCACCCTTAAATTCTGACTTTTCATCTGAATTTTTGGCTCAAATTTGGCACAAAGTTGGCCTACAAAATGAAGATTAAGTGTGACAAATTAGGTAATTTTTCCACGAATTTTCATTGGCCAAATGAAGCCTGCAAATTTCACCTTGCAATCTGGAAAATGGACTGTCAGGTCAGTCAGCTGGCCTTTACTAAACAGAGTGTAATTTCTTGTACGGAGGTCGGAATTGAGTGCCATTTGTGGCATTTGAAACTAGACTCCAAGAGCTTTCCAACAGTATAAAATTCACGTGCCAGTTCATTTTCTACAAGTCAAAGAAATTCTGGGAAGTTGACTGATTTTGCAAAACAAATTTGAAAGTGAAATCTTCTAATGATTTTTAGTATGTCGAGTCTAGTTTCCAACGCCATAAACCATGTTCATTTTTTACGTGTATAGCTTTAGTTATAGGTTGAGTGAGAAACTGTGGCACGAGTTGTCTTGGTAGGATTGAAGTGTGACGGATATAGATTTGGATTCTAATTGGAATTGATAATTTTTTATAACTATTTTTGCTCAGGTGATTAAGGTGGCTTCAAAGATGACCCGAGGTCCCACATATAGAGTTGATTGGATTAAAAGTGATAAGTTATCCAATGCATTTATGCTTGACAATGCATGATACTTGAGTAAATACTATTATTTGTTTAAAATGTTTCTTTGATTGACATCTAATGAGTGTCATGTTATTGTGATTCCCTTGACTCGTTAATTCAATTAATTTTCAATAATTGTTTGTTCACAATGCATGACTAAGTGTTAAATGTGCATGAATGTAGGCTTGATGTGTACTATATCGCATCAACTGAACTGAGTTCAACCATTTGCTGGAACCCTATCCGAGACCCACCAATTGCGAGGTCAGATCAACTGGACAGCTTTGAGTTCATAACTTATCAATGTTAAGTAGAAACTCAAAACTCTTTGTCAAAAGACCCTAAGTATAATATCTAATGTTAAATTTCAGGAATTGTTTATCGTTTTGGAGGACATAAGGTGAAATTGAGGGGATTGTTTATCATTTTGGAGTTCATAAGGTGGGAGTTCGGAGGTTATAACGTGAAAAAATGAAGGGGATTGTTTATTGGAAGTTATAAAGTGAAAAATGGCTCCCAGTGAGTCCTGTATCCTTTTGATAACTCGTTTATTATTTACTACTTGATTTACTTGAATGAGTAATTGATTGTTTGAATTAATGTTATCGTTTATCGCTCACTATGTACCTGACCTTATTTCTTGATTCCTAAATTTGGTTATGGTTATACTTGGTGTTGTGCTTCTTGAATTACGTGTTAACATGTTAAATTTGGTGTTGCTCATGTTTTGCTTGATTTCTTGGAATACTTACAAGGCGTAAGCTCATGCCACGTATTTGTTTTCCTTAACAGGATTTGAGGCAAAAAGGGCTCAAGGATAGTATTAGATCATTTTGGGAATTTAATTTTGTTTGTTTGGTATAACTGCCTGTAATCCTCTTTACTTTTGGGAGATGCAAATGTACTTAAATTGAACTCCAAAACCTCGACCTTTTGTCCATAAGTTTATGTAATTACTTTTGGAGATATGTTGTTATGAAGTACCTTCAAGATTATGTTGTCTCGAATGTGTGAGGGCCCCAAAATTCAAATTTTATTTTAAAAATGCATAATATTATTTATATTATGTTTATTTATTGAAATATGAGTGAATATATGTTTAAAGTGAATATTTTCCAATTTAGAGAATTTTAAACCAATTATTTGCCGGTTTTGGCCTAATTGCTTAATTTTCACCGAGTATGATTAGTGACTTTAAGTTGAAATTAAGCATAAGTAATGATATTTTAGAAATATTAATAAGTTTGGACAGTGTTGGAATGGAGTAGAACAAAGTTAGACCTCACATGATAAAGTGCCCAAAAAAGCACTTTTCCTTAAAATAGGGAAATGGCACTTTTTGTCCTCT
This sequence comes from Gardenia jasminoides, assembly GCA_013103745.1. NCBI lineage: Eukaryota > Viridiplantae > Streptophyta > Magnoliopsida > Gentianales > Rubiaceae > Gardenia > Gardenia jasminoides. Next base: position 21,467,829 of record CM023096.1, read on the forward strand.
TTAAGACTTGACTTTTGGTCTCTTGAAGCTTCATTTTTCCAGCTGCAATTTGGGCTTAGAGAGAGAGAGAGCAGCCGGCCATAGAGAGAGAAAAGAGAGAGATTTGTCTTCTTAGTTTTCTTCTTCTTCTTCCTTGCTTCCAACAAGCTTCAAGCATCCTTAATCACCATCATCTTCTCCACTTCTTGCAGTCGAGAGAGAGGGATAGGAGAGAGAGAGAGCTGGTCCGGTTTCTTGGAGAAAGAAAAGAGGTAAAGCTTGCACCTTGAACTTCCATTCCTTCCTTCAACTTGTATCTTGAATTTGTGAAGCTTGAGTGAAGATTTTTGACTTGAGATTCATCCTCCATGGCAGCCGACTGAAGAGAGAGAAAGAGGGTGCCATCCCAAAGTTTGGAAGAGAAAAGAAAGAGAAAGTGAAGAAATAAAGTTTGTTTGAGTGGTGGGTTGCTTGATCGTGAGTTTGAGTTGTAGATCACCACAAAGTTCAAGATCTTGGATAAAGATCAATCTTTCATGGTTGTTGAGCTTGGAAGGGCCAAGTTTGAGAAGACATCACAAAGTCTCGTGGATCTTGTCGGATCTTGTCGATCTAGTCGGATCTTGTCGATCTAATCGATCTCAAGGTATAAAGATTGAACCTTGTAGATATAGCTTTATTAGTGTTAAATAGCTTAGATCTATTGTTGATTTTGGTAAAATGATCTCATCTGAAAAGATGAAGTTGGGCTCTTGAATTCCCAATCTAGGTAGCGGACTTGAGGTGGCCTCTAGGTAGCTGGACTTGAGGACCGATTTTTGTATGACATTTGTGAAATGTATCATGTTGGGAGAGTAGATTTTGTTGTTGGAAATTGTGATAGAAAAATGTATGAGATGGCCAAATCCATAATGCGTGATGTTAATGGTGTATTTCAAATCTTGTAATTGTTCTTAATGAATGTTCCGCCTAAGAAACTACATGTCACCATTTGTGAGTATATGACTTTAAAGGATAAAAGTGAAGTTTCTCGAGTTTTGAATGGAAAATGTCATTTAAATGAATTTGACGGATTTATCAGACAGTGACCAAATCTTATGATTTGAGAAATAAAGATATGGTTTGAAGTGTTTTCAAGTTATATTAAAGTACCTATCAAAGAGTGAGTGTTGAGTTTGTGTTAAAAGTGATTTTGAGGTGATAAACCTCACCCAAGTGTTTTATTAAAGAAAATGTGAAAATAGTGTTTAAAGAGTACATCGGTGATGTGTCATACTTGAAATGAGATAGTGATTTTCCAAAGATCCATTTGAAACATTGTATCTGAATGATTAAGTGATTTTCAAAGAGGTATTTGAAATACATGTCATATGAAGTGAAAATCTTTCCTCAGAGGATTTTGGGAAAAATGTTGATTGAAACTATAAAAGTGAAAACGAATTGTTTTAGTGAATGAGAGATGAAGTGAATCTCAACCATTGTTTTAAATTGTTTTAGGAAGTGCACAAGGAAGTGATTTTGACCCCTACGGAAGAACCTTATTACTGGTGAGTTTCCATACTTGTTATGTGATTATGTGAAAATGATTGCAACTGTTTAGTGAAGTGATTTTGAAGTGAAGCATAGTTTTCAAACCCTCTATGGGTAGTGAGTTTCGTATGTAAAGTGTTTATGGGAAAATGATTCAATTGTGTTGGTCAAGTGATTTGACACCTAATTTTGGATTTCTAAATCGATAAGTGGGTAGGTGTATTTCATCGCACTTACCTTTATTTGAAATAAAAGTATTGTGAAAGTGTTTATGTTGTCCTATATGTGTGAGAGTTCTAACTCTCTTTAAATGAAAATCTCACATGGTTTGTAAATGAATGATTTGTTGAAGTGATTTGCTAGTGTTTACAAAGAAATGATTTACCACTATTTCCAAATAAAATGCTTTACCAAAGAAATAACTTGTGAAGGATCCGTTGTTTTGACTCCTTCTAAAGGAATGATTTATTGAAGTGATTGACCGCTATTTCCGGTGAAATGCTCTATAAGTGAAATAGTGATTGAAGAGAATGTGACGCCGATGGGCGTCCCCACTAGTTTCAATAAACTAATGTGACGCTTGACGGGCTAAATCCCCGACTAGTCTACTTTTGAAGTCCCCTCAAGTAGTTCACCTGAAGTTGTGACGACCCCACTTTCCCCTAAAGCGGACCAAAGGGGTCAGCGGACCGCCTGCCTAACTCTCGCCAGGACTCACACACTCACTTGTTCAATAATACTTAACAACTAAAACCCCAATACAATAAGAGTACAATGTCTTAAAGATACATAACATCCCAAATACAATTCAGTAATTACATGATTCCATTATACAAAAGTCCACAAAAGGGCAATATCCATAATTCTCCAAAATACATAACAAAACATATGAAAGCCCTAATCTCAAGAGTTGACACCACCACTTGGTTGCTCATTTCCTGCTAAGGAAAACAAATGGAAAGGGTGAGCTAAAAAGCCCGTGAGTTCCCAAAAACATGCAAGCCACTTAACACATAACAATATCACTTTGCAAAAATACTTGAAATATAAACAGATAGAAAAGCAATTAACAATACAATGTAGGATACGGGGCCCTCAGGGGCCAAATTCCACGAATCTTGTCCACGATCCACGAACCGATAGTTGACACTCACAACTGCCACTATTACCATGTAGCACTTCACTTTCTCCTTACTCCTCCAAACCCCACCCCTGACGCCAAACACTTTTCACTTCACTTAAAACATTTCACTTTGAAACACTTCACTTTATTGAGTACTCTCCATTAGGGACAAGTCCATACGCCAAGTCCAGAGTACTTTTCATTTCACTTCACTGGGTTGTTGCTCTTATGGAGACCTGGTTCAAAACCAAGTTCGAGCATAAATCACCGGTCTAAGTCACTGCTTTGTGACATTTTAAATAACCCTATGGCCTTTCTCCTCGGCCTAGGCCTAGCCCCTGAAGTCGAAGGGTTCACCTATAGGTCTCTGGATTTGACCTTCCAAACACATACAATCACTACAATACACTTTAAAACACTTTACAATCAATCACTTCAAGTCACTTTCAATCACTTTACTCAAATGGAGTAGGTGCATAAAGTACACACCAACCCCATTGAGGTTCAAAAGTCAATTTTCACATAACAATCACTTCAATACATTCATTTACAACATTTGCACGAACACTAAACAAGCATGGAAACTCACCAAGGGTTCGCTTCCACGTAGGTTCAAAGTCACCGTCTGCACACCTCCCTAAAATAATTTAAAACAAACAATAAGATTCATTTCAATCTTTTCCATTTACTAATACAGTTCACTTTCACTTTCAACTTCAAATGATAACCTTTTCCAAAACTTACTCAAGGAAAAGTATTCATTTCACATAGCTCAATTTCCAAATAAATCCCTTTGGAAAATCGCTTTACCATTTTAAAAGAAAACATCTCGCCGATATACTTCATTGGCACTACAAGCATCGTTCACCTTTAATCAAAACTTCCATTTTAACCCAAAACATTTTATACCAAGTCATCAGTATCCAAAATCCCTAGATTTTAGTCAAAATATAATAAACCTTCAAATTCGTCAAATAGCACTTTTCACCTGTGTTTCATGAAAACTACACTTTTTACCCTTTTAAAAATTCACACACTCATTCACCCACATATACACTCACAATTTGAACAATATATACATTTTTCTCAAAAAGCAAAACCTTTCGAGAACATTCACAACATTTCAAAATCAAACATTAAAATCACCAAGCATGGGTTTTGGCCATAATATACATTTTCCTTCAATTTTTCAATCAACTGAAAACCCTAATTTCTAGCCATATCAAAACAAATTCACAAATAACAATCAATTCCCAATCAGGTCCTCAAGTCCGCTACCTAGAATCCACCTCAAGTCTGCTACCTAGGTTGGGAATCCAAGAGCCCAACTTCATCTTTTCGATGATTTCATTTTATCAATAATAACTACATGATCTACACTAATTGACATTAATAATGCTAGATCTACAAGATTTGAGGTTTATACCTCCGGATCTGTCAAGATCCAACGATATCCGGCAAAGCCCAACAAGATCACTCAACTTTTTCTCCAAGAAAATCACTCCCAAGCTTGATAACCTCCAAGATCCTCAAGCCCACTCAAGATCTTCAAGTTTGTCAAGAAATCAACCTCCAAGTGTAAAGATCAAGCCCCAAGATGCTCACCCAACCTTTTCCTTCTTTCCTTTTCCTTTCAAATTTTCGATCTCCTCTCTCTCCTTCCTTGTCTCGGCTGGGGTGAAGATCAAGCCATAAAATCATCATCAACTCATCACAACTCAAATTATTTTGTAGGAAGAAAAGAAAAAGGAAGATCAACCCACTTACCTCTTATTTTCTCCAAGAACTTCAGCCCACACCTCCTCTCTCTCTCTTCCCTCGCTGCTAGGATGGTGAAAATGGTGGTGTTGTGGTTGAAGTTTCAAGAAGAAGGATGAAGATTGAAGAAAAAGTTGAAGACAAACTCTCTTCTCTCCTTTCTCTCTCTCGGCAGCAGCTCTCTCTCTCACTGGTTTGGGCAGCTGAAAATGAAGCTTGGTGTTGCAAGAAGTCAAGGTTTTAAAGCCTCAAAAGTGCTTTTCCCTAATTTAAGGAAAGTGCTTTTTTTTTTTGTCGCCACACGCACAATCTAACTTATACTGGTTTCTTTCATCCCGACACTGTCTCATCTTAATAATATTTCCAAAATATCACTACATATGCTCGATTTCAAGTCCAAGTCACTATTCACGCGTCGGAACAATTTTTAACGCTAAAAATTGGCCAAAACCACACACCGGCAAACAATTCGTATAAAATTCTCTAAATTGAGAAATAATCACTTTAAACATATTTTCACAAATATTTCAATAAATAAACTCAATATAAATATTATTAGGCATTTTAGAAATAAATTTGAATTTTTGAGGCCCTCACAGAAGTGATGTGATGTCGTTGGGCGAAGTCCCTCGACTAGTTTCAAGTGAAGTATTGTGATGTCGTTGGGCGGAGTCCCTCGACTAGTATGTGACGTCGTAGGGTGAATACCTTCACTAGTTCCAATGAGATAAAGTGACGCCGTAAGCGTCCCTCGACTAGTTTCAATGAAATAAAGTGACGTCAGTGGGTGAATACCCTCACTAGTTTGCATGTCTTGGGCTAAATCCCTTGACTAGTCTACTTTGATGGGCAATGTCCCTCAAGTAATTGTAAATGAAAGTGATATCCATTGAAGTGTTTATGTACTTGATCTAACTTGTATACTTGAAATATGATTTGAACTGTTTTACGAGAATTGTAAGCATTTTTGGAACTCACTGGGCTTTTTAGCTCACTCTTTCCAAATTGTTTTCTTTAACACGGACCGAGAACCCAGGTGAAGGAGCCAACCTTTAGAGTTAGGGTTTTGCTTTTGTATTGATGTGACAAACGTGGAATGTGATTCCGAGAGCTTTTGTATCATGAGAATTTGAACGTTTGATAAGTATTTTATGTAATGTGGAGATTGTAAGGTTGGTGTAATGTGATTGTAAGCTATTGTTGAGTTTAGAATTGAGATTCGAATGTTAGTTTAATGTTTTAGCGATATTTATGTGAGTGAGTCCTGGCGAGAGCTAGGCAGGCGGTCCACGGATACCTTAGGGTACGCCCTAGGGAGAAGTGGGGCTGTCACAGGTGGTATCAGAGTTTAGGCTTCAGATCTCTGTGGTGTATCCTAGATTACAAGTTTAGGATACCGGACTGTGGGATTGACTTGATTATTACGTTAATCAGGGAACTTACTGTATCCTAGTGATTAAAGAAGATTTGTGACTTGAGAGTTTCTTGTATGGGTTCGGTGGAAACAAAATTGAAGAACTAAGTGATGTTATATTGAAGTGAAACATTATGTGAGAGATTTGTAGTGAAAAATTGATTGAGACTTGAATAACTATTGTACTCGTAGGAATGGGAGAAATCGGTGCAGCTATTGGTATTAGATATAGAAGATAAGAAATTGAGATTTGCTAGTTAAGTCCTTATGTGATGATTTTGAGTTAAAATAAAAAGAGGTTTCAAAAGAACAAAATGTGTCTTTCTACTTGTTTAACTGCTAGAAGTTCTTCACCCTAAAGTTTAAAAGAAAACTGTGGTGAACTAGTTTTATTTTTCAACCGATGGTTAAAGATGACACATATGTGTTTTAAATACTCACTAATATGTCGTTCTTGACATGTATGTGAATTTTTCTATATTTTTGAATTAAGAGTTGGAAGGAAATTCTATGAGTTTGCTAGATTTCTGTATAGAGGAAAGTTGAAGTTTTTCCAATCGTGTTTTTTTTCAATTCTTGATTTTAAATTGATACATTTTCGCACATGATTTTGGCCATGTTTGCAAAAGAAATCTTGAGTTTGAAAGAGATATGAACTTATGTTTTTGTAAAGGTAAACCTTGAACTTGAAGAGAGTTTTATAACCTCAATAGTTCTGGTTATATTTCCAAATGCTTATTTTGAGAAGTGAACATACAATTCAGGTATAAGGACTGAGAAAGTAGAGTGAACGTATATGAGAGCATGCAGTAAGTGTGATCGGGGATCAAGAATATATTGGTGACTTTGTGAATAGTTTAAGAGTTCAATGACCAGATGAGTTGAAAGGAAAACAACCATGGGAATGGTTTGCGCTGGATGTATTCTTGTAGTGGATTGTGTGATCTACTTGGTATGCCGTAGGAATAAGAATGGAGTTGATTGACCTCTTGGGTGGCCAACCCCATAAGGTGGTGCGTGACTTACCTCTATTTGAATGAAAATATTTGTGAAAGTGTTTCAAATAACCTATGTGTGCATGTGAAATTTTGGAATCCCAAACCCATCGGTTAGTCATTTCGACCAGTAAGCTTACGCCGAGGAGAAAGGGACTGCCATAGGGTTATCAATGTGATGTGAAGTGAAGTGATATATGCCGGAGACTTGCATTTGACTTGTCTCAAAAAAAGAATAATATACAAGTGATGTGATGAAGTGATATGATGTGAAGTGATATAATGTGATGGGATGTGATGTGTTCACGCCCTATTTGCATGCTGGTGCAATTATTCTAACTACCATTTCCTTGCTTGATTCTATTTGTATGTGTGATGTGATTTGATGTGTTTCCTTTGAAAACGTAATGTACTATTGTGACATAATGAGTATTCCTTCTTTGTTATGAAGATATAAAGTATTTTGACTCGCGTTTGGAATTCCATTTACTAATATTTTATTTTCACACTTATCTTGAACGCTGGACCCCTAAAAGGATCATGGGACAGAGAAGGAGGGGACGAGGCCGTGAGAGGGTTTAGACAACCCCAAAATATGGGAGGTGATCGGGAGTCAGCGGCTGACCAAAATCGTGAGCCTAGGATTGAGGTTGGGGAACAAGTAGCTATTGCCATTAACCGCATGACAGACATCCTAGAGCATATGGTTAACCAACAAGGTCCTGACTTGCTAATCAACCTATAGGTCTCGAAGATGGCGAGGATAGGGCCTTAGAGCATTTCAGAAATTTTTCCCACCTAAATTTTTCGAGGACCTAACTCAAATGGTGAGAAGTGGTTAGAAAGAATAAGTGACATATTTGCCGCCTAAACTACCCAGGAAAGACAAGTGACTTTAGGCATTTCAATTTGAGGGAGTCACCGATCGTGGTGGAATATGATTAGGGTTAAATGGGATAGAGACCAAACCCCTAGGACATGGATGAACTTCACTAGAGAGTTTAATGCTAAATTCCTCCCTCCCCTAATCCAAGAGAAGAGAGAAGATGAATTTATTAAGTGTCGACAAGGAACACTAAGTGTCTCGGAGTATGAGGCATTGTTCACAAAATTATCTAGATTCGCCCCTGAGTTGGTGGCAACTGAACAAAGGAGAATAAGGAGATTTGTACAGGGGTTAAATGTGGAAATTCAAGAAAGCTTAGCAGCGGCCCAAATTAACAACTTTAGTGATGCAATCGAAGACCCAAAGAATTGAAAGTAAGGCTCAAGTGAGGGTTTTCAAGCAAGAAAAGGAATGTTCTAGTAGTAGTCGGAACCCGTGGACACCAATGCTCCACCCCCCCAAGCTTAGTAGAGAAATAAGTGGTGTGAACACCTGAGCGCCAAGAGGAGCTATGACAAGAGGGGCATTCTCGGTGGGTCACTAAGTGGAAAGGGACAATCAAGAAGTGTCCCGCAAGGAAGCATTAACTCCCGGCTTATGCTATGATTTTTGTGGAAGACTAAATCATACGGAGGATAGGTGTTGGAGGAAACAAGGGAAATGTTTGCAATGTGGAAGTAGTGAGCATCGGGTAGCTACATGCCCCAAGGCCCAAGAGAGAAATGGAAGCCGACAGAAGGACAGGCCAAACTCCAGTCAGGCTAGTGCAGTAGGAAAACGATCAAGGTTCCATCTAGGGTTTATGCTATTGACCAACAACGGAGTTTTGACCTCATGCGGTCGCTGAAGGTATAACTTCCATCTTTATCGACTAGCTAAAGTATTGATTCATTCAGCCATTACATTCATTATGAATATTGCCTTTATGGGTGGTGTGACCTAAAACCTGTGAGATTGCCCTATAATTTGGAGATTGGAACATTTTCTGGGAACCGGAGTTTGATTACTAACTTAGTACGTAAGGAGTGTGAATTTTGGTGGAGGGCAAAAGTTGGTAATAGGAAAAGTGAGTTGGATATTAAGGATTGAATGAGAAAATGGTGAAGAAGAAGTATCTAGAACTATTCAGATATAAAATGTGAATTTCAGAAATTCCTTTAAGGAGGAAGGACGTGAGAGCCCCAAAATTCAAATTTTATTTTAAAAAATGCATAATATTATTTATATTATGTTTATTTATTGAAATATGAGTGAATATATGTTTAAAGTGAATATTTTCCAATTTAGAGAATTTTAAACGAATTATTTGCCGGTGTGCGGTTTTGGCCGAATTAAGCGTTTAATTTTCTACCTGAGCATGATTAGTGACTTTAAGTTGAAATTAAGCATAAGTAATGATATTTTAGAAATATTAATAAGTTTGGACAGTGTTGGAATGGAGTAGAACAGTGTAAGTTAGATTGTCACACGCTGACATAGAAAGTGCCCAAAAGCACTTTTCCTTAAAATAGGAAATGGCACTTTTGTCCCTCTTTAAGACTTGACTTTGTCTCTTGAAGCTTCATTTTCCAGCTGCAATTTGGGCTTAGAGAGAGAGAGAGAGAGCAGCCGCCATAGAGAGAGAAAGAGAGAGATTTGTCTTCTTAGTTTTCTTCTTCTTCTTCCTTGCTTCCAACAAGCTTCAAGCATCCTTAATCACCATCATCTTCTCCACTTCTTGCAGTCAGAGAGGGATGGGAGAGAGAGAGAGCTGGTCCTGTTTCTTGGAGAAAGAAAAGAGGTAAAAGCTTGCACCTTGAACTTCCATTCCTTCCTTCAACTTGTATCTTGAATTTGTGAAGCTTGAGTGAAGATTTTTGACTTGAGATTCATCCTCCATGGCAGCCACTGAAGAGAGAGAAAGAGGGTGCCATCCCAAAGTTTGGAAGAGAAAAGAAAGAGAAAAGTGAAGAAATAAAGTTTGTTTGAGTGGTGGGTTGCTTGATGCGTGAGTTTGGAGTTGTAGATCACCAAAGTTCAAGATCTTGGATAAAGATCGAATCTTTCATGGTTGTTGAGCTTGGAAGGGGCCAAGTTTGAGAAGACATCACAAAGTCTCTGTGGATCTTGTCGGATCTTGTCGATCTAGTCGGATCTTGTCGAATCTAATCGACCAAGGTATAAAGATTGAACCTTGTAGATATAGCTTTATTAGTGTTAAATAGCTTAGATCTATTGTTGATTTTGGTAAAATGATCTCATCCTAAAAGATGAAGTTGGCTCTTGAATTCCAATCTAGGTAGCGGACTTGAGGGCCTCTAGGTAGCTGGACTTGAGGACCGATTGTGGTTTGTATGACATTTGTGAAATGTATCATGTTGTGGTTAGAGAGTAGGATTTTGTTGTTGGAAATTGTGATAGAAAAATGTATGAGATGGCCAAATCCATACGCAGTGATGTTAATGGTGTATTTCAAATCTTGTAATTGTTCTTAATGAATGTCCGCCTAAGAAACTACATGTCACGCTTCATTTGTGAGTATATGACTTTAAAGGATAAAAGTGAAGTTTCTCGTGAGTTTTGAATGGAAAATGTCATTTAAATGAATTTGATTTGATTTATCAGATTGACCAAATCTTATGATTTGAGAAATAAAGATATGGTTTGAAGTGTTTTCAAGTTATATTAAAGTACTATCAAAGAGTGAGTGTTGAGTTTGTGTTAAAAGTGATTTTGAGGTGATAAACCTCACCTAAGTGTTTTATTAAAGAAAATGTGAAAATAGTGCTTTAAAGAGTACATCGGTGATGTGTCATACTTGAAATGAGATAAGTGATTTTCCAAAGATCCATTTGAAACATTGTATCTGAATGATTAAGTGATTTTCAAAGAGGTATTTGAAATACGATGTCATATGAAGTGAAAATCTTTCCTCGAGAGGATTTTGGGAAAAATGTTGATTGAAACTATAAAAGTGAAAACGAATTGTTTTAGTGAATGAGAGATGAAGTGAATCTCAACCATTGTTTTAAATTGTTTTAGGAAGTGCACAAGGAAGTGATTTTGACCCCACGGAAGCCGAACCTTATTACTTTGGTGAGTTTCCATACTTGTTATGTGATTATGTGAAAATGATTGCAACTGTGTTTAGTGAAGTGATTTTGAAGTGAAGCATAGTTTTCAAACCCCAATCGGGTAGTGAGTTTCTGTATGTAAAGTGTTTATGGGAAAATGATTCAATTGTGTTGGTCAAGTGATTTGACACAATTTTGGATTTCTAAATCGATAAGTGGGGTAGGTGTATTTCATCGTGACTTACCTTTATTTGAAATAAAAGTATTGTGAAAGTGTTTGGCAGTTGTCCTATATGTGTGAGAGTTCTAACTCTCTTTAAATGAAAATCTCGTCATGGTTTGTAAATGAATGATTTGTTGAAGTGATTTGCTAGTGTTTACAAAGAAATGATTTACCACTATTTCCAAATAAAATGCTTTTACCGGAAATAACTTGTGAAGGATCCACGTTGTTTTGACCTTTCTAAAGGAATGATTTATTGAAGTGATTGACCTGTTATTTCCGAAAGTGAAATGCTCTATAAGTGAAATAGTGATTGAAGAGAATGTGACGCGTGATGGGCGATGTCCCCGACTAGTTTCAATAAACTAATGTGACGCTGATGGGCTTAAATCCCTCGACTAGTCTACTTTGTTGGGCAAGTCCCTCGTAGTTCACCCAGTGATGTGATGTAAGTCCCCGACTAGTTTCAAGTGAAGTATTGTGATGTCACGCATGGAGTCCCTCGACTAGTATGTGACGCCGTAGGGTGAATACCTCAGTTCCAATGAGATAAAGTGACGCCGTCATGTGTCTCTCGACTAGTTTCAATGAAATAAAGTGACGTCAGGGTGAATACCGACTAGTTTATGCGATGTCTTGCTAAATCCCTGACTAGTCTACTTTGATGGGCAATGTCCCTCAAGTAATTGTACGAGTGATATCCATTGAAGTGTTTATGTACTTGATCTAACTTGTATACTTGAAATATGATTTGAACTGTTTTACGAGAATTGTAAGCATTTTTGGAACTCACTGGGCTTTTTAGCTCACTCTTTCCAAATTGTTTTCTTTAACAGGACCAGAACCTGTGAAGGAGCCAACCTTAGAGTTAGGTTTTGTTTTGTATTGATGTGACAAACGGAATGTGATTCCGGAGAGCTTTGTATCATGAGAATTTGAACGCTTGATAAGTATTTTACGAATGCGGAGATTGTAAGGTTGGTGTAATGTGATTGTAAGCTATTGTTGAGTTTAGAATTGAGATTGAATGTTAGTTTAATGTTTTAGCGATATTTATGTGAGTGAGTCCGGCGAGAAAAGGTCCCACCTGATATGCAGAGTACATCACGAATGGACTTTAAGTATTTTTCCTGCAAAGAAATTGTGGAATGTAGTGAGCCCCGACGAGAGTTAGGCAGACGATCCGTCGAACCCTCTAGTTCACCCTTGGAGGAGGGTCCGTCTGGCACGATGGGACAAAGGCACCACATTGCGTTATTCATCGTGATCTTGACCGTTACCATCTTTCAATCTCATCCGGCGACCCGGGCATTAGTAATGAGATTGAAAGATGGAGAATGGATCAAGAGGGTCGATTGAAAAGGCTCCGTCCCGCGCCGCTAAGCACGCGGTTCCTGCACGGATTAGTACACGCTGGCGGATGTTACTTGTGGCTAAGTTACAGGCCACAATTGCGGGCCCCATCAGCAGTACATGGGCTCCTCGACATTAGTATACGTGGCAAGATGCCACTTGTGGCCAACCCATGGTTTCTATATTAGACTTTTATTTGAGACCCACGATTTTTCTGGGGTGGGACATCTTGTTGATACCCACCCAATTGCTCTACAAATATCTGATTGCCCAAGTTACTATTAAGGCCAACTTGCGATGCAAATGGACCTGGGTCAGATCCACTATCTAAGTCCATAAAGCTTTGGACTTGGCCCAATTTTAGATATTGATGAACGGGTTTGAGACAGTGACATGCTTGGCCCAATAAGGAATTGGGCCCGTGTGGACCGATCCAGTGCAGATCTGACCCAATCCCATTTGCATCGCAAGTGGGCCTTAATAGTAACTTGGGCTATCAAATGTCTGCAGAGCAATTGGGCCAGGTTGTGGCCCAATCCATATCAACAGTGATGTCCAGTTCTCAGACCTAAGAAAATCGTGGGTCTTGAAATAAGAAGCCTCTAATATAGAGGTCCATTGGGCCGACTAGCGGCCCAATTGAATTTGTATTTCTTAGAGAGAGGTGGAGTCATCACAATATATGCTAGTCTAACTGTATTAGTAATGTCTATTATTATCAATACTTTAACTAGAGATATTTAAGAATAAATTTTATAAGTGATCGAATGAATCTCATCATCATAACACTTATAATCTCATTGATCAAGTTTATTCTAGAGACTTTATCACATAAGCATTAATATGCAAGCAATCAATGTGATAAATATGTCATTTATTAATGCATAAATAATTCAAGTACATATAAAGAACCCTAAAAGTGATTGCTTTTAGAGCATATGTACTAACAGAAATTGCATCTTTTGTTTGACAATTTTTTGGTTTGCATTTGGTGTTCTCAACTCGGGAATTTCTATTCGCTCTTTTATTGCAGGTTGGTGGTATGGTAAAGGAGAAATAGCTATATGACATTCTTGCATCATGTGGCTCCATTGCTTATTTGTTGATATCTCTAGAAACCAGAAATCTAGCTGTTTTTGAATGAAAATTATTGTCTCCTATTGCTATTTGTTCTTTGGTATTTGTTGATATCAAAGATCTGTTTAAGTTACAGTTTCATTGTTCCTCGAGGCAAGCCTTTTCTTGGATGGAATTTTATTCAGATAACTGGGCTTTGCAGCGGTCTTTGACTTTTAAGTTGATTAAATGGATTCCTCCTCCTGATTCCTTCAAGCTCAATACCGACGATTGTTTGAAAGGAAATTCAGGCAAGTCTGGGAGTGGTGGAATTTTGTGATATAGTGATTGTAGTTCCATTTTTGCTTTTTCGATTGCCTTTGGAAATGAAACAATAACTTGGCTTTACAATAGCCTTTGACTTTTAAGTAGATTAAATGGATTCCTCCTCCTAATTCCTTCAAAGCTCAACACGACGGTTGTTTGAAAGGAAATTCAGGCAAGGCTGGGAGTGGTGAATTTTGTGAGATAGCGGCATAGCTCACAATCCTGTGCAACATGATAAAACCAAACATATTGAAATTGACTACCACTTCATAAAAGAGACTTGAAGGTGGAGTTATCTATATACCATTCGTTTCATCAGCTCAACAGATAGCTAACATTCTCACCAAAGGACTCTTCAGACCAAATTTTGAGCTTCTTACAAACAAGTTGAGAATGCCAAATATCTATACACCAACTTGAGGGGGGTGTCAAAGATATTGACTCCTATGATTAAGGGAGTTTGTTTTCCATGATAAATGAATTTTTAAATAGAATAACTAAAAAGGAGATAGGATATTAGCTAATTACGTTATTCCTAAAAATATGGTTTTGTTACCTTAAATTGTGGCAAGATTATGACAAGATTGTAATATTTAGATGCCCTATTAATGTCTACCTTGTAGACATATTTTAGATGTGGAAAAAATAAAAAGAAGTATTCTATTTTTCCCTCTAAAAATCTTCATTATTTACCCAAAATAATCATGTGATTTGGCCAATACATCAAAAACTCAAGTAAAAATCAACGCAAGTCAAAGTAGCTATCATTAGAGTAAAATAAAGTTTTCAACTTGATGTTGAATATTTATGCAATTTTGTTGTTTTAAGATTTTGCAAAAGAAAATAACCAGAATCCAAAATTTGGACAAAAAGAAACAAGAAGCAGTTTAACTGAAAATAAAGGATCGTTAGAGAGAGTTAAGAGTGGCATAAGGATGTCAGCCTTATTAAAAAAAAAAAAAAAAAACATAGAGAGTAAGAGAGATTTTGCTGACAAGGCAAGAGTTACATTGGTGGGTGTACTCAAAGGTTGTCAAGATGAACCTGATATACTTTTTACTCCTGATGAAAATTCATTGTTAACAATAGACCTCCAAATACCCATAGCATTAACTCTTACTGATGAGCCCAAGTCAAGAAAATAATCCGCAAGAGAGAACCTGTGAAAATAATCTGCAAGAGAGAACCTATGATATACTAAGTAAAGGTGGGAGGGGATGTAAATAAGAGGTTCTGGTTCAAGTCCTCTCACTTATGAAAAAAGAGAGAGATTAGAGAAATCTTGCTAATGGCATAACAATGCATTTTAACTACACGTAATTGAGAAGTTGGTAGGGGGCCACAAATTATTTGTACAGGATATCCAATTGTTATTTAAGAAAGCATCTGGTATAAGCTGAGAATTAAAACGTTGCACATATTCAGCATCTAAACCTTTGTTTAGGAGAACTTATGATTGCTCTGAACTCAGTAAAAGCAGAGAAAGATGAAAATCGCAAGGCAGTTTAACCACTCAGTGTGTTCCAAGTCATTATGAGAAGAGTCAGATAAAATTGAGCCGTGTCTCTTAGTTCAAAGCAAGCAATA
The DNA here is from genome assembly GCA_013103745.1 of Gardenia jasminoides. Taxonomy (NCBI): domain Eukaryota; kingdom Viridiplantae; phylum Streptophyta; class Magnoliopsida; order Gentianales; family Rubiaceae; genus Gardenia; species Gardenia jasminoides. The sequence continues at coordinate 21,483,113 of CM023096.1, forward strand.
ATCTTGGCGAAAAAAATCCTTTAATAGAGATGAAAATAACAAGACAATTGCATGGGGAGGCACACGACAATTTTGTACATAACTCATGATATGTTGAATAGGTCCTATATCATGCATAGATCACAAGTAAATTCCAGGTCAGTCGTTATAGAGGACCACATTTAACTCAGAACAGATTTGCTACAGGTCGAGTGTCCAATATCTTATCAACATTTTTTTTCTTATTTCCACTATCTCTTATATTATTTGATTAAATAATAAATCCGAAAAAACTCTGATACATCTGGAAAAATTGAATGTAAGACTAGGAGTATCTGAAGAGCAAGTTCAATACACTTTCTGACAAAAAGAAAAGGCTCCAGAAATTCCCTTTTTTTCCAGGCAGAAAATCTCTTCTAAAAGAAACCCTTGCAAAACAGATTTAAATTTTGTATCGCAATGTCCTCTCTCACATGTGACTTGGAATAAACAAACGAACTTAAAATGGGCTACCGATACATCCTTGACTATGGTGTTTTGATAAAATGAAGTAAAGATTTTAGAGCAATTGTTATCTAAGCAGGGAGAAACCATACGGTTCACTGAAGGATAGAGAAATATTTGAATGTATTGAAAACCCAATGACCACTCCAATACGATGTTAAAGACTTAAGCACTAAAATCGGATAAATTGTTAATAGGTTGAGAGAATCTTTATCTTTTATTAAGTAGTTAGGTAACTACAGGAAATTAATTTGGCATAATGTCTAACAGAGTGAATACCATCTACTGTTGACTACATTACACATGCTATTGAGACTTAAACCTTATACCTTTAACATTTGCATAGCATCTAATCCCCTTCCGCCAAAAAAAAAAAGAACAAAAAAGGTAAAAGAACGTGAAAATTGTTGAAAGGGATGTACTAACACTATTTGTAAAGTACAGCAGTACACCAACAAGGTTTTAGATATAAATAACACCATTTTCAGATTGTTCCCTGTAGAGTTCAAGTTTGGAATATTCAATTTCTTGTCTGAAACTAAATAGACTCAGTTCAATCTCCCTGTGACATTCCTAAGAGCATTGTGTAGCAACTGTTCTGAATAAATATGCATAAAATTACTTACATATTTTCAAGAAGCCAACTAGAATGAAAAATGAACCACCAGGAATATATAAGCAAGGATAATCAAGTGCAAGCGAATTTGAACTCTTGCTCCTCCTTAGTCCTTGCCACCTCCGAACCTAAAATAGGTGCATTGTAATAGGAGCAATAGGTGTCACCTTTTTGTAGATTGTTGTGCTTAAATAACAAGTACCTGTATCTTCTAATGGTTCTAAATTTATTCATGTAATAAAACCTAAAATATTTAGAGGCTTTTGGAGATATTAGTTTTCAATGCTATAAGATTTAGAATAACAGAAATTTACAATATCAGTATTTGAACAGTTTAAGAATTTTCTAACAGCTTTTTTAGAATACATTTAGATGCTTATGCTTTTAGTTCACTGAAAGTCAATAATTTCCACTTCATAATCTAGCGACATGTTAGTTTCTCAAATTCACATGTACATCGAAGCTGATTCGTTGTGCATTTCCAGAATAGAGATGTCACACTTGTCTTATGGGCTTGACGTTATCAAAATGTCTTCTGCATAATTCAGGTGCAATATAATTTGCACAAGGAGATGAAGATGAAGAAATCCTATCAAACTTCTTATTCTCTATCAGTTTATCCAAGCATTACTACTAATTGTCCAAAATACAATTAATGGTAAAAGAACAATGTATACCATCCAAAGATCAGGCAGGAAATTTCTATCTTAATTAATTTATATGCCTTCGTATCCAGCTTTAAGATGGTACAAAAATTCCCAAATTAACCATGCTGAATTTCAAACGTATACATCTTGACACTCAACATGTGCATATACTTGATGACCAAGGTTGTAGAAGGCTTGTTAAGCTAACTGGAAAAGAAATACCAATAAAGTAATCACTTACGGTAACCTTAAATGTGTCTTCATTTGTTAATGATTTTTTGTTAAATCTATATTTGATTGAGCTAATTTCTTGTAGCCCATGCAACATTTGTCTTGCCTTAGAATCACCTTGATAGAGATAAGTGGCAAACATCAACTAAGATTTATAAGAGGCATGACAAGGAACGTTAAACGCACAAACCTAGATATTGTGAGATTTTTCAATATGCATATCATAGTTCTGCTTTCAACTCAGGTGTCACACAGAATTTATTGGAGAACTTGCACCCAACTTTAGATTTTATGTTGAGTATGGGAATCACAGCTCCAATGTAACCAAAGATTTTTCCATTCTTTTTTTTTTTCCCTCACTGTACTTAACATTTCTGAATCATTTCTTAATTTGTGAATGTAACTATACCCTTAGGTAACTTTACAGGATATCATTCCTACCCAAGTCAAAAAGGCTAAATATTGAGCATGACATCCTACTCGCATTGATATCACTAATGTAACATTGTATCAGTTTACAACAGATTTTCTGTAACCGCCAGACTGTCAATACGCCTAATGATCAAATTTAACAGCCTTGCCCATGGTAGGTGATTTTTGTTCAAAAATAAAGAAATAAAGAGATAGGCAAATCACAATAAAACCGCCTCTTCATTGCAATAATCTAAAACTAAAGCTATTCAATGAGAAAACACAAGTTTAAAACTGACCTCTCATGTGTGATTGATCATGCAGAGCAGAGGTTTTCTCTGTCTAACACTTTCTTGATAGCCCTGTAGCATCTAAATAACAAAACCAGAATACATAACTTCCATATTAGAAACTGGCCAATTTGGGATAAAGGGCCTCTAGAATAAAAAATGCCAATTGTACAAGGCAATTCATAGCTAAATTCAGGCCACATCTCCACAGTATGTGTTTTGCAGGGAAGAATTTGATTTTCATTTAAAAACAACAACTGCACCTAGTAAAGATGTATACATAATGAATCGATCTCGCCTATCGAAATATTGAGTGGTAATAAAATCCATGCAAGAGAGAGAGAGAGAGAGAGATGAAAGCAAGTACCTCCATGGTAAATGGTCAAGAAACATGGATGGTGATACTATAATATCCTTGAAGGATTCTCGTTTTGCTATGTAGGCTTTGTAACTACAATCTTCCTCCCAAGTACTCCAGCGTTTCAATAAAGGATGATGGACATGTTCTTTTACTGGAACTATATGGATAACAAGTCCCGGTACAAACATTTCGGGGACACTAAAAGATGGCCCAGTTTCTGATGAAGGAATGGCTGCTGTTAATTTAAACAACTGATCATCACAATGACATGTGTTAGGAGAAGAACTGAATAAATCATCGCAATAAGTTTTGGAATCAGTTGAGCTAATCTCAGGCTTGGAGCTGTCTTCTTTGCCAATGGCTTCCCAACAAGACTCCAGATCTTCCTCCCCCCTCCCTGCAATCACATTAAGAACATTAAGATGAAGATCTTTCATATCTAGACCATAGGGGGATAGGTTCTAAATGATCTTTCTTGTAAAGGTCAATTGCACTTTTGATCCCTAATGTCTAGATCCTATAATAATTTGGTCCCATAAAATTTTTCAGAATCTCATATTCTCATTTGTTTTGTAGCAACCAAGGCCAGTCAACAAAACTGACAAACTATTAAGGGTGGAAATGCATGCAGATTTTGCATAGACATCAAGTCATAGTTTTGAAGGGACATAAGTAGTGTAAATAATGCTTTGTCCTAGCCAGTTCAGCCTATTTTTTCAAAATTGTTTTTAGCAGGGGAGGGGGAAGGGGATTTGAACCCAAGACCTCTAAATTCTGGGGCTTCAAGCTTGGCTACTAGATGAGCCTACTCAGCATATAATGTGCAGTTGAACTGATGTAAGAGAGAAAATTTCCTGTGAATACCAAGAGAAGTTGATTGTTTCCCGTCAATACTACAGCTGATTCCACATCCAACTGATTGTCCCTTCAGCAATTAATTTAATGCTATTTCTAACTTCCCCTTCAAAAAGACTCCATTATCACGAGACCATTAAGCCCAGATGCATTAATTCCCACTCCCACACTTTCAACAATTTTACTTGGCCATCTTGCTTCCAATATTTCATGCGCCTCCTAGCTTTTCTTCCACCTATTCCCTCTCCTTCTCTATGGTTTCACTTTCATTTACTCTAGCAGTCCATTACTCTCTCTCCACCCTTTACCCTCCTTTTCCTTACCTCTCTTTTCTTTCCTAACCCAACAGCATCTGCCTATCTCTTATTGCCTTTTTGTAGGTGCTACATGCCTGTGGCTGCAAGGAAGATTGGCAAAAGAGATAAGAGAGAAGACAACAGTCAAGATGGTAGAAATTAGAGCTGAAAGTGGAGAGAAACCAATGGTTTTTGTTGATTACTGTTTAAGTTTATGAGATGTTTGTATTGAAGGTAAATCTTAGGGTTTGAATGAGGGAGAACAGGAAGTGACTCGAAGGTGGAGCTTATGAAAGAGATGTAAGATGATTTTTGATAGGGCTCGGCATGCGATGATGACTGTTGGTGGTCTCCTAGGGTAGCTGGAGAAATATAGAGCATGGTCGATGTTTCAAGTTGGCTGTATTACCCTTATAAGTTTTCTGGTCTAGTCATTAATGGCTGCCTAAATGTTGGAAGAGGCAGGGGTTGTGCTGCCAACAGCAGGTGGAATGAGAGGAACAATGACTGGTGGTGGTGGGGCTGTAAATTTTCAGTCCTCCACTGAGGGGATAATTGCTGTTTTGTTTATCCATGTGTAAATCATATACTTAGACTAAGGCTAACGTGAGGATATCAAGAAGATTGCATCAAAACAATAAAAACTGAAAACTGGGGCAGGGATATTAATACAGTTGAAGCTGTGAAGTGATAATGGAACATTTATGGAGGGGTGAATTCAATTCCCATCAGATGCCTTTGATGCACGTGAACTACTAGTTACGTTTTAAATAAAAAAAAAACAGAGAGAGAGAAAGAAACAACAACAACAACCTTTTTAACGAATCTTCTGGGACAAATATTGGTTTATGGTCCAAAGACTGAGGAAGCAAAAAGTCCAAGTGCAATTCACACTTTAGTATAATTATATAATTATAAAGTCACACAACCACCAAAATTAACCGCTTCAATCTACATTACCATATTGATGGGCTTGTCTCATTGTTTGTGTTGTCCTTCCTTCGACCTTTGACAGCAAAGTGAAATCAGAAACCTCTTTAAGCATTTTGTTGTCCCTTGCATTAAAACCATTGAGAAAGAAATAATGGTGTGCTAGTGAAACAATTGCTGATCTGGCTATGCAATCTTGTGATAGTGCATCAATTGCAGCCGCACGAAGCCTCATGATTGATGCAACTGAAAGGCGTGCTGAGAATTCGTTGTTAAGGATGACACTGGACATTTGAGCACTTACAATGTCAACTTCAATTAAAAATTGAATATACAATTTTTCAAAAATAAAAAATACAAGAAATGATTAACCGCCATGTGTAAGTCTGAGCAAAATTCACGCTTTTATATATACATGCTTTGAGAAATTGAGTAATGCATTATCTCATATTCCCAAGGTTTCATAAAAATGAAGTCATTAAATGATAGAAATAACATGCCATTAAGACTGCAAACATGACATAATATGCTCCTATGTATATATGCTTTATTTTTTTATTCAACATCTAGTATATAACTCTCTAGAATCCAATTCACTAGATCAACAAGATAAAATTACTTATTCAAAACTTGAAAAGATTAATATTTAACATGTGAGAGATATTAAGAAGCACAACTTGCTCAGCCATGTGCCTGGGGTAACTTGATCCTTCTCCTAAAACTATGACTGTCCATTTTCTCACTTGACAAGATAATTGTAAATATATATATATATATATATATATATATATATTCACTAAATAAAGCATGACTATATGCAATTAGAATTGCAAAAGATTAGAGAATTTTGTTACCTTGTGACAAAATTGGAACATGCATCAGCTGCAATTAAATCTAGACATGGAAGAGGTCCATAAGCATAAACATGTAACTTTGGGTATCGGCGATATAACTGCATAGTGGATAATAAGGAGAATCATGAGTAAATGAATGGAATTGAACTTGGCTGGCCAACCACTGCCATCACTTTTGAATGATGCCAAATGATATTATAAATTCTGAAAAGTCCTATATATATTCTTGAATGTAGGAATAGAATACAGAAGTGCGTTCCTCTATTTGCAATGATAGTATGCTATATTAGATAACATTACCAACAAAGATATATGGTGACAATTGGAAGAGAACCAAGGCAAAATGTTTAACAGATCAAGGGAGTATGAGCTAAACAAAATGTTGAAAATCTGGAATATCTTTCTGTACAGCTATAAATTCTATTATATCCCATGATTTCTGCTCTATTTTAGGATAGAATAATATCCCATGATTTCTGCTCTTTTTTAGTATAGAATAATTTTCTCCTAATGTATTTTAGGATAGAATAAATTAGCTCCTAATTTTTAGTAACTTACAGACTTCATGGAATTGACAAAAAGTCAAATTCCATTTGTATAAATGTTGTATCGAGCCTAGGAAAAAATAATGAACAATTCAGTTTTTCTTTTTGTTCATGTTATCAAAGCTTTTGCTCTTGAGACCTCCTCTTATCAGCCTTCATTGCTGAGTGCTTTCTTCCTTCCAAGTCTTTATTGCCAAGTGCAATTTCCAGCCTTTATTGCTGATTTTTTCATTAGGCCTTTATTGCCAATTTCTCTTTGAAACCTCCAACATGTCTAAAACTGAAACATCAGAAATTAACTCCAATACCAAATAAGAAGAGACGTCAAATATTCCACAAATAGGGGATTTGCAGACTATCCAGGCAGTCTACAGGTTCAACAGAAAAAACTAATTGAAGTGGTCACAATTTGTTCAAACATTTCTCAAAGGAAAGGGCAAAATCAGCCACTTGCTTGGAACTGGACCAAAAAAGGAAGATCCTAAATTCGCTGCTTGGGATGAAGAGGATTCTATGGTCATGTCATGGCTGGGGAACTCCATGTTGTCTGAAATAAGCGATACTTGCATGTTCCTACCAACAGCTAAAGATATATGGACTACTATTCGACAAACCTATTCAAAGGAAGGAGATGCTGCCCTAATCTATGAGATAATCTCAGCCACTAAACAAGGCAACCTTTCTATTACTCAATATGCCAATCTTCTGCAAAATCCATGGCAGGAAATGAACAAATATCGGTGTGTTCAGATGTTGTGTAGTGAAGATGCAGCCACCTAGAAAAGATTTATCAAAAAGGATAGAGTTTATGACATCCTTTCATGTCTGAATGTGGAATTTGATCTGGTCAGAGTCCAGATATTGGGGAAGGAAAGATTATCATCTCTGAATGAGACGATATCATTGAATCCGATCTGAAGAAAATAGGCGAGAAGTCATGTTGGAGTCTAAAACATTAGGAGGCTAGGCAATGATTTCTACAAAGTCAAACAATAAGGAAGCAAAAATAGGTAATGGGCGTACAGAGTCAAATAAAGACACAATTTGGTGCACATACTGCAAAAATCACGCCATACGCGAAATGATTGCTTCAAACTCCATGGGAAGGAACAAGTCCTTAGTTGTAAAGGAGGATTAAAAGGAGGAAAAGCCCACTTAACTGATAGAGAAGACCAAACCCAAAGAAAATACAACCAGGCTGGTATAGAAGAATTCAAGAAAGAAGAAATCGAAAAACTAAGAAGCCTCCTAAACTCCCTTGAAAAGTCCTCTAGTACGTGTTCATTGGCTCAATCAGGTAAGTACCTTAGCTCTTATGCTTTAAGTGCCTCAAGCATGTCTTCTCTAGGCTCTTGGGTCATCGACTCAGGAGCTACTGACATATGACCCACAGCCCAATCAGATTTATAACATACGACCCATGTCCTGGAAATAGAAAAATTACTATTGCGGATGGATCTCCTATAACTGTTGCAGGCCAAGGAACAGTAAATCTAGCAAATTCTTTGTCCCTAAATAATGTGTTGCATGTCTCAAAATTGTCCTCCAATCTCATATCCATCCATCAAATTACCAAAGATCTAAACTGTAAAGTAACTTTTTATTCCACTCGCGGTGTTTTTCATGATTTGGTTACGGGGAGGATGATTGGACTTGCTAAGGTCAATGATGGGCTTTATTACCTTGAGGAAATGAGTGGCAACATGAAGAACAATAATCAGTCATCCCTCACCTGCTCCTCAAGCAACCTGTCTCCTAAAAAATCTGAAATTTGGCTTCATCACTTCCGACTTGGTCATCCATCTTTTATTTTACTCAAAAGTATGTTTTCCTTGCTTTTTATGAATGAAGATGTTAGTAGTTTTCATTGTGATACATGTGAAATTGCTAAATATCATAGACTATCATTTCCATTGAGTAATACAAGATCTACTAGACCTTTCTCTTTGATACACACTGATATTTGGTGGCCATGTAGACTTTCTAGAACTACTTGGTTATTTCTTATGAAAGAAAAATCAGAAGTAAGCAGTATTTTTTCAATGTTTCATAAAATGATTTGTACACAATTTGGAAGTTTGATTAAAAAGTAAGATCTGACAATGCAAGAGACTATTTTAATCAAATTCTCTCATCCTTGTTCCAAAAAGAGGGTATAATACATGAGTCATCTTGTGTAGACACACCCCAAACAAATGGGATTGCTGAATGAAAAAATAGACATTTACTCAATGTAACTCGAGCAATTTTGTTTCAACATAAAGTTCCAAAAACTTTTTGGGGGAAAGCTGTTTTAACTGCTGCATATTTGATAAATAGAGTACCTTCCAAAGTGCTAAATAATCAGAGTCCCATTGCTGCTCTTTCTACTTTTTATCCTGATTTTAATGTCGCTTGCAAATTGTCTCCAAAAGTGTTTTGTTGTGTTGCTTTTGTACATGTTCATGCACACCAAAGAGTGAAACTTGATCCAAGAGGTCTAAAATGTATTTTTGTGGGATACTCAAACACAAAGAAATGATACAAGTGTTATCATCCACCTTCAAAAAAATTTTTTACCTCCATTGATGTCAAATTTGTTGAAAATGAACCTTATTCTCAAAGTAACAATCCTCATCTCCAAGGGAAGAGTTCCTGGGAAGATAAGGAATTTCTCCTTGATTTTCAAAGTCCTACACTAAATTGGAAGTCTTTCAAACCTGACCATACACCCGATTCCAAAGGAGAACATGCTAGCAGTCAACCTGAACTTGAATTTGAAGTTGAACATGCCAGTAAAGAAATTGAACCTGATCTTGGAGCTGAGAGAAAAACTGGTTTAAATCCTAATACACCACTCAAGGTCTACTCAAGAAAGAAAGTTCACATTTCTGAACCTATGCAAATCCAATAATCTGAACCACAACCAGGTACTGAAAATTCTAGTCCGTTGTGTGCTCAATCTAACTCTGCACCTTGTGAATTTAATGATTAAGACCTGCCTATTGCCGTTCGAAAAGGAACACGAAAATGCATTAAGCATCCAATCTCAAAGTTCGTGTCTTTCCATAGACTCTCTCCACAACATAAAACTTTTCTTACCACCATCAACTCCATTTCAATCCCACAAACACTATAAGAGACACTTAGAAATAAGAACTGGTTACAAGTTATGAAAGAGGAGATGAATGCCCTAGAGAGAAATAAGACTTGGGAAATTGTAAACCTACCCAAAGGAAAGAAAACAGTGGAGTGTAAATGGGTGTTTACTTTGAAATATAGAGCTAATGGTTCATTAGAAAGGCATAAAGCTCGGTTGGTTGCAAAAGGATATACAAAGACATATGGGGTAGATTACCAAGAGAACTTTGCACCCGTAGCAAAAATGAATACTGTGCATGTTATTTTGTCTCTAGCCGCTAACTTTGGTTGGTGTTTACAGCAATTTGATGTTAAGAATGCATTCTTACATGGGGATTTAGAAGAAGAGGTATACATGGAACCTCCACCGGGTTTCAATGAAATGTTTTTTGAAAAGAAAGTGTGCAGGTTAAAGAAAGCTTTGTATGGATTAAAACAATAACCAAGGGCTTGGTTCGGAAGATTTACTAAAGTGATGCACACCAGATCAGTCAGCGTGGGGGGGGGGAGGGGAAGGAAAAGGGGAGGTATGGGGAGGGGGAGGAGGGAGGAGAGGAGAGAGAAAGAAGAAAAAAAAAAAAAGAACTGTGGGGGAAGAAGAGGGAAGAGAAGAAAAAGGAAAAGGAAAAAGAAAAGGAAAAGGAAAAGGAAAAAAAAAACCAACAAAATATTAGGTTGTTTTTGGAGTTTTTCTGGGGTTGTTTTTAGTTGGTGTATTATTGTAGCATTTGAAGTGTGAAAAATAATTTTTCAAAAACAAGGGCCAAAAACAAGAATCCAAACAGAGCCTATAATGTCAAAGCTTGTCAGAGAAAAGCCAGAAAGCAGCAGGTCAATCGTAATCCAAAAAAAGGAGGTTCATTTCTTCTTATAAATTACAAGGATGGATGGTGATATTTAGCCTTTTTTTTTTTTGGCTAGGATGAAGAATTTTTAAATTTACAAGCTTTGAACATGCTAAGCCCTTGTAAAATCCAGGCAAGTATCCAACTTAAATTCAGCTTGCATGGTGTTTAAGATATCCTAGTAGAACAAAGCCACATTGATCTCCAAGTTACTTTCACTGCACTAGTTAGACTCACATCTATCACTCAGTAAACACAGCATATCCAATGTTTTCCAAAGCACTATAACCTCAATCAAACAGTAAAGCACGGCTAGCATAAAGTTTTCCGTCCCTTCAATCAAACAGTACAGAAGATCAAGCTGTATTTTATTCTATAACCTAAGTACATAAATGACTACAACCTTTACACAAACCAAGCAGATGGCACTCACTGACCTCCTTATTCATGATGTAGGTGAATCACCCGAAAACCCCCATATGTCTCATTTGAAGGGCACAAGATAAACTTATTTGTTTAAGTTAATTAATTAAAACCAATTCTCTAGAAAGCCACTGATCACTTAATGGTTTTAAAAATTCTTTTTTTCCCCACTTTTCTTTATTTCTTCTAGATTATGTCATTAGTTCAAAAGTTGAACACGTAAATAATCAACACAGATCTTAAATGAATATTGAAAATAAAGAAATTGTGTAAGAACAAAAATCCTATTTAAACATGCATACCCGAAAGCCTACCAATGTGGCAATGGCTCCTCCAAGAGAATGCCCCACTATTCGAAGATTATAACCTTCACATTCACAACCTTCTCCCAACAATGAAGAAAGACAACCACCTAATTTCAGAGAAAATGTGTATTCAATTAATGTAATATACATAACTCATGTCCAAGGTACAAGCATAACTGAAGAAGACTAAACATAATGCAACTTGTGTAGGTTTCAAATGGATCAAGCATAAGTGGCTTTTGTGCCTCAGAGATCACATGGATTCTTTCCTTCTTATTTTGTTGGTGAACTAGAGTGAGATAATGGATAAACAGAAAATAATACCAGCAGAACCAGAAAATCCATATCAAGTTAAAGAAGATCATAATATCTTCATTTACAAAACCAACAAAGACATCATCCTATCTCACACAACTGAGTTCTGCACATTGTACTGTATCAGTTACAGAGCAATATCAAACTCTCCACTAGCAAAATGATTGTTGGCTACTATGATGTTGCCAATCAAAATTTTCATTTAACTAGATGCCTCCTCTATTGTAACTTTGATGGCCATCTGTTGGATTTTTTATTAAATAATGTAAAAACTTTTCACATAATAAAATTCTTCTACATTCCTAGAAATTAGTGCAAGAATTAACTACCTCCATGTAATTAGAATCCATAAACAGCACTCTAGGAGATCTCTTTTCAAACTGCACTTTAGAGTTGAATTAGTAAAAGAGTAAGAAGAACAAATTTATTATCAATACAAACTTGATCGAGTAATTTTACTACATGTATCACAATTATATCTTACTACGACAAAATCATATACATCAATAACGTCACCATATTGCTCTTTTACTAGAATCGACATATCTAAAGATAACTTTTAGGACAATAGTTGGAGTAAAAATGCATTTGTTGCTTAATAAAAATCCTTGTCACAAGAAATACTCCTAGGACAATATCATGTATCTATTTGCATATTTTCTTAGGTTGCTAGCATGCATAAAGTAACATCTTAAGGTATCCAAATTCAAGCCAGTAATCTCTTTGTGCATCTTCTTTCTTCTTATTCAACTATCACAATTAAATGTCAAGGTAAGAAATATATATCTGCAAAAGTAGTTTGTTGGTAAAGCTTCAAAAGAAAATCTACACTAACATGACTCCACTAGGAGAGGGGTTTTAAGGTATCAAGGAAACTAAAAAGCATAGTTAGCAATATCAACGAGCAGTATTATAAGATCCAATAAGCTGTTGACAATAACTTTCAGTGTTAAACAAAAATTTGGAGAAGAAGATACCAACAGGTTCTGTATTTATTACTTGTCCAATGATTTAGTTAGAGAAAATTAAAAGATAGGTAACAAAATTTTTTAATTCAAACCCATCAAACAACTTGTTTATGATCCGAATTCTAATTGACCTTAGAAAGTGGTCAAATTAACTCCATTGCAACAACATGGTCATGCAGTTTCTTATGTAACAAATTGTAAATTATAGTTATATCAATGTTGTACTCATTACAGAGAAATTCTGGCCCTACTAGTTTTCAATTCTAGGTAGATCCTCCAAAATAAAGTATTTTACATCTCAATGCAATATACCATACAATGAGAATCAGGAATCAAGCATGTAGAAGAATCATGCCATCAATAAAGAAAAGAAAGGAAACCAAGTTTCCGAACCTTGGGTAGAATCTCCTTCTATTTGCATGTAAAGATCCTGAGCAGCTTCAATTACACCAGAGTGACCATAATATGATAATGAAGAAACCATTGTCATTGTTGTGCCATCACTAAGCACAAGAATTAGAGAGAGAAATAAAAACCTTATCAATGAACAGAATAATTAAGAAAAAAATTTGACTAGTGTACAAAAGAAAAAAAAATCTCAAGTAATTCAGATATTGTACTCTTACCAGATATATATCCTAATTTTGATCAATCGAAACTACTATTGAATAGCTGGTCATTTTCGAAACATTAGCAGGTATGTCTAAAACACAATAATTTGACCTAAAAAGTGTTACAATTGGTATAATACAGTCTATCCAAAAATGAGGTCCATCATAACAGTATTTTCGAAGAAAACTTGGTCTACCCAGTTTGGCAGGCCTAGAGTACTTGTAGTAGTAGCAACAAAATTGTAGTTTACAATAGTGTCCCCCAATCCAACCACCCCCCCCCTCCCGGGGAAAAAAAATGTTGTGCTAAACAAATAAACAATTGATTGGTAGGTTTTACATGAAATGTTCTGAAAACTTGCTCCAGCAACTTCTCCCCGATCAAATGAAAGTCAACTATAACAAGCTTAGTTGTCTCACAAAAATTTACTGGTTGCTAAAAGATTCAATGTCTGAGTTCGGAAGAGCTGAGCGATGGGATTAAAAATGTCCAAACAGATCATAAGAATAATCACGATGTTGGTTTTGTAATCATGCATGTCTACGACAAAACACTGATCCATATAGATTTAGAGCTTCCTACAAAATGCAGAAATGGTACTCATGATGAATGCTAACACAACCAATGGTACCCACAGGACTAGCAGTACCATCTGATGCACAGTTTTTTCTTAAAACTCAAAATTATTATTTTTATTCTCTCAGAAAAATTTGCAAGAGAAACTTAGTATTTAATAAATTTTTACTCTTAAAACTCAAGTATTTTGTGAGGAAACTTGGTCTAACCGCTGCTGGTACTTATAATAGTGCTACAATGCTATCATAACCTTTCACAACATCCAGTTTTCTTAGCTTGCAACATCTAAAAAATAAGCATCTTAACAACAAGACACTTTAAAGGTAGTGACCATGTAGGTTTAGGATTAATATTACCCTCTCAAGTTTTTATTAGCTATATGATGAACCTGTCATGTTTATTTTTTCCAATTTCTCATGAATGCCTACACAGTTTGACTTCTCTCTTTATACCAGAATCAAGTCCAGATAAAAATACAGAGTATTTTCTTTGGCACAAGAGAGTACCTACTTTTATTTGTAGTGCTAAAATATCACAATTTTATTATTTGTTGTTTTGTGATTATTCTCTTAAAACAATTTTATAATAAGTGTATCGTTTTAAGATACTTTTTACATCATGCATGTGGTATATTATTCACACAAATAGATGGGTGTGCTTGGAAAGTGTGCCTTTGCCCTGTTACAGAAAGATAGTTTTTCTACTGCATTTATAGTAACATGTCAAGATAGTTTTTCTACTACATTTATAGTAACATGTCAAAAACCTACTATTTGTATAAAAACAACCAACAAAATATACATTAAAAAAAACAAAGAGGGAGGGGAGTGGCCAGCAGGGTGGAGCAAGAGGGAGAGTGTGGCAGGTGGAGGAACGGGGAAGAAAGAGGGAGGGGGTAGGGGACGGAAGAGGGCAGGGGTGGTTGTGATAGTGGTCGGCGTGGTGGCACTCAGTGGCGGGGGTAGGAGGCATGTGGAGGGTGGCGAGGTTTCATTAACCATCTTCCAAACACTCTAAAAACAATAAGCTTTTTATAAACATTTCACAGTAAGCTACAGTATTTGGATGGAAGTCACGGCCATAGAAAAATATTGTTGTTAAAGGACTTATTTATCTATCAACAGACTTTAAGGACTCCAAATTGATGTTCACTGATTAAGGGCTAAAATGAACAAAGAAATTCTAGACAATAACCATTATCACAGATAACAGATTATGGACTTCCAAAGCAATCTGCCATGAGTTATTAATGAGGGCAACAGAAAGAGATGCTCTCACTATGGTGGTTAAACACATGCAAAGCATGTGCTCCAGGTACTTTATTCACTTCATCCAATCCTATCAACATTTCCAATGCTTGTCTCATGGCAAGCATCTTCCTCATATAACAGGTGATCAAAAGAAACACGACTTACCTTATTAAGCCATCCAAATCCTCTTTACTTAGGCTGCATTCCCTACACAAACCATCAGTAATCAGGTCTTCTGGAGTCTCAGTTCCTCTAACAGCAATCACAACAGATTTTAGATGGTGTAAAACCACCACAAAATATGATGCTTTACACTTGCCCTAGAAAAACATTACCAAGAAAAGATTATAATAACTTCCTTACTTTCTACAAAATGTATAAAGGAGAATATGATATGCGTATAAAATAGTTAATTAGAGGAAAAAAGTTATAATTAAAGGAAAAACAAACTCTTCCAACTGAAAAAGAAATAACAGGTACCAGCTTTATTACTGTATATTCATCACAACATCATTTACAAACAAATCAGTAGAAATATGATAGGATAAACTTGTTAAAAGAATTAAAAAAGAGTGAAAAAAAGGCTGGCGAGGCATAAAGTTAAGTTACAGTATTGCATCTATCTTGATACATTTCTTCTTATACCACATAAAGGCCAAAAGGAATTAGAGAAGGGAAGTTAATTATAGAAGAGTTTATGTGTGTCTGTTGAGAGAGAGAGAGAGAGAGAGAGACTGTGCTTGTGTCAACAAGAAAAGTAGCCAGGCAAAAATGCAGTGGAGAAAAACAGAGGATGAGAATAACAAATTTTAGTGGGAATCTCTGCAATCCATGAGATAAAATAAATCAAAGCTATATAGAACACAAGAAAATTTTAACAAGAATAAGATGCATTTTTTCTTACAACGCTACTAAGATATGACAAAATTAACACAAAAGAGGTAAGCAGTCCAAATTTGTATATCACTATCAAATCTCCTGACATGCCAATGCAAAAGCAAAAAGCTCCATATACTAGTTAGAGAATGTGTTCATACATTACAAAATGGCCTTAATACCCAAAACAGTTAAGTTTCTATGAAATCCCAGTTTACACAGCATGAACTAAAATGGACTCACTTGATTAACACGTCCTTTTCTAAGCGCATCTGGTGTTAACTTGACATGCTTCAAAAAGGCTGCGGCATGACCTCGCCACCAATTATCCCCTTCAACTGGAGACCTCCTAGAGAATAGTAGTTCAATCAACCAACAATGGTAACAATACCCACGATCCAAAATGCACTTAAAGGGCTTACTAGTCCATACTAAATTATTTTCCACTTCCATTAAAATATGAATATTGATATATAAAAGTCCTTCTCTTGTCATACCTTGTGAACCAAAAATAATAGTGCTCTTACATGTTTTCCACTATCTCCTTAAAAGTAATTTACTGATATGGTGGCCCAAAAGTTTTTCACTATTGTCTCAGACAATTATGTGTTTTCAACTCATGCCCAATCTTGAGGAGGAGGAGTTGAAGAACACCACAAAAGAGGATGAGAAACTTTTATGCAGAAGTAAGAACTTGCATCCTTGGAACACATCAGACACAAGAAAACATCTTATATCAATTTACAGAATCCTGTAAACAAATAAAAGTGGCTTTAGAGTATTTCACTTTTTTCTACGAGAAGCTTCCATTTAAATTGTCTATAAAATTTTTACACTAATATTAAGTTTGTAAATAACCTGTTACGGCTCCAAAGACTGAAAATTCCTTGCCTATAGAGCCATGCACAAGGAAACATCAACGGGTATCTTCCAACATCAAGTAACAGACCCTGTATATTACAATTCCAATTTTTAGGAAGGGACAAAAACTTCTGAAAACATGCTAAGGAAGTTATTAGTACAATACCGTATAGGCAGCTTCAGCAAATTGATGAAAAACAGCAGCCTCATGAACTCTTTCAGTGGGTATCTCAAGTGACTCTTCATGTGATTGAGGGAATGGTCTATATTTTTGCAATAAAGCTAATCCTGCAAAAAAAAAATGAAAAGAAAAAGGAAAAAATTTTAGCAGCATCAAAGTTTAAAGTTCTTCATTATTTTGTAAATGTTAACTCTGAAATTAGAAACTGATATGAAAGAGGAACAATAAGCAAAAGAATAAATTGATTAATAAATGTAATGACTCTATTTATCAGTATTTAAGGATTATCTCTGGTTCATTTCAAATGCATTCACTGAGATGCTTACCAAAGACATGCTGTATTAATCTTTAAGTTAATAACAAGCAAGGTTCCATGCAAACCCCTATTAGTGTTGAAAGTGTTCTTAATTCATTCAAATAACAAGGATTCACTGCACTTGCACTAGATCATGTTCATCTTTAACTAAGAGAACAACTTCACATTGTCTTATTGACAAAGGTTATTGACACAGAAAATGCTTGTAAACTTTCAATAAACTTGGCAAGCTCAGACCATCCCAAGGAACAACAATCAATATATTTAGAGAAAAACAGGGAAAAGGTCTTTTATTTAAAAAGGGCATTTTAGTCGTGCACTATTTAAGAGGCATCAACCGTATAAAAACATGTGCACCGTGAAAATGAGCTTTATGATTTAGAAACCAATTTAAAACATTGTACAGTAAGCGCAACCTTATTGCATTCACATTAAAAAGTCATAAATAAATTTAAGCCAAAAATCTGCACCTAAAGCTTTGTGATGATTGGATTAATATGTTCCTTACTATTCAATAGTTGAAACAAATACGAAAATCTTGACATAAAACATACTCTATTTCATGCATGGTCACTAGGTTTCTTCTGTATGGCTGAAATGTAAGTGATTATATAGTTTTCCTCCAACCGCTACTTGGTTCCTTGCAAATGCATTGGGCCACGATATGGTGTTATTTAGTTTGCCAATCAACACCTAAATAGCTTATGATAAAATGCAGATAATTCACATAGATTTCTACCTTTGAGCTTTGGGAACTAATTTGAACCTTTGAATCACAGAGAAGACTACAAAATAAACTGAATTATTTTTTCCTTTTTTGTTTTGAAAAAGTAAAACTCAAAACCAAAAGGAAAAAGACAAAGGAACAATGAAATTGAAGCTAGAAAAACTACCAGACCATGCTTAACAAAGTTTGCGGAAACAATATTTGCTTAACATTTGAAAGACAGAATGCAAATATGGTCATGCACAATTAAGCAATAAGTTGATTTAAGCCAAGAATAGCATATCCTGAAGTCATCAGTAGCTTAGGCCAATGAAGAGAATGCACATTTAGGTGACACAAAATCCTGACTCAATAAAGATTGACATCTTTCTGTATAAAAAGCATGAGCCATGGGTTTGGTGTTAAAATTTTTTTTGTCATGTTTTATTTTCCCAATTTTACCCTCACAAGGGTAAAGAGTTAATAAAGATAGCTACTAAAGTCTAGTAATTTCCAATAACTTCCACTATTTTAACTTCCAATAACTTCTTTTGTTTTTCGTTTGTTTACAACAAAAAGAATTCATCATATCTTTTTTTTTTTTTTTTTTTTTGGCAACAAAAAAGGTAAAACTTCTAATAATTTCATATTTTAATAAAATAACCTAATTTTTTTTTACTTAATTTGCACACCTTGGTGTGCTTTTCCCACTAGTCAAAACAATATCTACCATCTGGATAAGGCCACAAAACTTGTTTTCAATTTTTGCATTAGTTGAAGTACAAATTTAAGGTTAAGGTGTACAAAACTGTGCCAATGAAGAAAAATGGTGCAAAAGAGTGATGATTTTGTGTGCAGTTAGACACTCATATGTAGGCTACTGCATAGCAATAACAAAAAATGACTAAGCATATTTTGAAGTCGATTTTGCAGCAAGTGTACAATGTATATCAATTGTGTTGTATAGTGGCACACACACACACACTATAAACTTTCTGACAAGAAATGAATATCCCCCTTATTATTCAGGCTTAGTTCTAAAATATACCTTTTTCTCCGGTAGTTTCAGACCAAAAGGTAAGTTAAATAGTATATCTGACAAAAAAATAACAAAAAGAAATCGGTTTTACCATGTTAAGGGACACAGAATCATACAGAACAATGAGAAGCCAATTGAACACAAAATGCAAATTTTTGGCTTAGAAAAACTGAGTATGGACGGTACATCAGTTTTAACTCTTAAAAGTATTTTGAGTTTCTAAAATGGCTGAAAAATAATAATTTTCTTCTTCAATTCCTAGTGGTTCTCCAAGTTGTAGTCATTTGAATTGCTTTATATATATAAAATCATTATATCTGAGGTTTATAACTGATTGTGGAGGGTACAGCAGTTTATTCTTGGACTTATCTTTTAGTCCAAAGCACAGGGGAGCAGAGGGTATAAGTAGCTTGTAAAACTATAAGGGTAAGGGGTAATTAATTAAACCAATGAGAAGAATATGGTGATCTACCCTGAACTGAAATGGACAAACAGTAGCTGTTATTTTAGACAGTCAACTAACGTGCTTCAACTCAACTAGCTACTCAGGTCGAAGCCTCACCTTTTAGGGCCCCTTAAACAAAATAATATGAATTTGTATGGTTGTCTTAAGAACAAACATGAACCTGCCAAAAGTTCCAGATGTCCAGTGCCTGTTGCACGATACGTTACAAGATCACCAAGTAACTGTGCAACTGAATATATTTCATCTTCCTCCAAGGCAGTTCTATGCCATGAAAAAAAGAACTGGAGTTAAAAATATCAAATATGAAACGTACAATTAACAAAAGAGTAGGACTTACAAGTATTTAACATGTCCAAGACAGCAGAAAGCCTACATGAATGCCATGATCAAATACCTCCTGGTAATGTGCCTTCCAAAGGTTGCCTTCAGTTGCATAGAATGATCTCCATCTCAAGACATCAGATCCAGTGCAACACTGGACCACTGCAGTGCAACATACTATGCCCATGAAAAGGACAAGTATCTCAAGTTTTTCCTTAGTACCATGCAAAGCAAGTCCTGTAGTAACATTTAGAAACTTTTGATTTTCAATACACAAAAGGAATGAACACATAATCACCGAAGATTAACAATTTAAAGATCTGTGACACGACGAATCAAACAACACGGTAGCATCTTTAAGATTGACTAGAACTTGATAAGGAATCGTATTTACATATCTTTACTTCAGAAAGAACTTTAACAATAAGGGGGCCCAAGAAAGCAAATGGAGAAAAGTTTGGATTATATAAGTATTAATCAAGCCACTAAAGGAATTTTGTAGCTAGGTTTGTCTTTCATGTGGAAGACCATGCATTGCTATGGATGTAAAGTAGTGTGAAGCATCACATGCACCATTAAAATGTTAAAACTTACTTTTAAACTGAATGTAGCAAAATAGATGATAAAAGAGGCTTTAACATGTTATTTTAACAGTTTACGTGATTTGAGATTGAGGAAGAATGAAAAATCTGATACTGAGGACAAGGTAAAAACAAAAAAGCAGATGGAGAACATGGGTGGGTAGGATGAAAATAATAACAAAGAAAAGATTTGTATGGAAAATACTTGAAAAGAATTGTAGGAGGCAAAGAGGAAAAATGGAGAACTGGATCCAAATTTAAGTGTCTTGTTTACTCATAACAGAATGGGGATTTATTTCTTATAGACTTACTCCGCTTTTCCAATTCTGTCCTTAAACTTTTCTTTTAGAACATAGCAAAAAGAATAAAAAAAAAATGTGAGATAGGGTAAAAACATGATATTCAGAATCATGTACTTCAGGAAGAAATGATTCTACATAATCCCTTCAACTACTTGAAGCAACCCAATCCTTAGGTCGTAAACTACAATTATGTAGTGAAAACTACCACAGAAGTTGTCAGAATAGTCAGATAGAAGCCCAAAACCATTAGATAATGAAGTTTACAGCTGCACAATGATGGCTAATTAATGAAAGAAGTCTGTCAGAAGGACCCAGGTATTTCGGCAGAGATGTATATCAAAAGAAATAAGTTCCACATTGCAACTTGATGCAGACTATTTGACTGGAAGACTTTTTGTATAATGCATATGAATGAGTATCTGTTACTCCATGAGGTGCCTATTGAACAAGATAAAATCGAATACATGAAAAAGTACAGTGATTTTATTTCGCAATACCAATAAATCAGAGAAATATTTCCATCAACCCCAAACAATTGACTAACAACAAATACAGCAAACTTGAAAGTTCAGAATTTGTCTCCCAATAAGAAGTGTCTGAGAAAGACTATATTAGCTAACAATAGACATTTCAATTGTGGTTGTTTAGAAGAGACCATCATGAGTCAAACAGTTAGCTTCAAAAAAATAAAATAAAATTCAAAGATCAATAAAGTGCTACGTTGACCAGGCCAAATAGGAAGAGAATGTAAAATGACAACTTATGCCCACCTACACTATTAGAGTTCACCAATGGATATTCATAGCCAATAATCATCAAACAGACTTTTGTAATAGGTTAAACAATTGATAGAGTGTGTTACCTTGAGTATATTGCATAAGCCCGGAATATTAACCTTACAAGGCTCTGTGAGTAACACATTATGAGCTTTTGTGTCTTTTCTCCTTAGCAATTTTATGTCCATTTTGTTCTTGTTTAGCCACTCATCTTATCAAACTGACCTACAGATGAGTTTTGGTTATAACACATCAAAAAGGTGACGTGAGAGAACCAATTTTCTGTTTAAAAGCATCTATGACATGCCTTGTCTTGTTATCAAAATGAAGAAAGAATTCTGAACCGTTGCCTCAAGCATCCTATTTCATTTTGCTTCAAGCATACTAAGTGCATGTTTTGATGATATTGTTGTATTAGTGTACCCAAATATAAAGAACCATTTTATCAACCACCTAGCAAGTTGACAATTATATCCTAAAGATATAACGAGGAGTTTGCACTAAACATTCCTATTTCTCTAGCAAACAAAGAAAAAGAAAGATTAGTTTTCCCTAGACAGCATCAGTGAAACAATTTTTAATTTCCAATTTATATCCTATTTTAGAAAATATTTCAAATTCACGCATATCCCAAGCAAATTTACAAAGTATGATAGTATTTTCCACCTTGATCTTTGTAGGTAAAACGATATAAAATAACAGGTTCAGAAAAGTAATAAAGATACTAAAAGCTAATAATGTCTCCGGGATCTTCAAAAGTAAGATGACAACCTATCCCAAATGTAGCATTTAACATGATTGATTAGATGCAGCGTTTGAAATAAAGGAGGGTAAATCTGTTTGATATCTTGTCCACCGAAAATGAGGATCAGTAAGAAGGCAGCAAGTTTAGAAAAGTTTGAAATAAAGTAGAGTAATTCTGGTTGATATTCTTGTCTACAAAAATGAGGATCAACAAGAAGTCAACAAGTTTCAAGAAAATGGGTAAGGCTGTTTTTGGATTGGGGGAATTTCCTCAGAAGGAAGTTTAAATTCACTAACTTCGGGGAATGGAGTTCAATGACTAAAACTTGCATATTTCAAATTTATCCACTAACCTACTCAGTTCTTTCAAATCCAAGTCTCTGTATCTTATTCTCCATGGCTCTGGGGTGTGTAGGAAAATGGTGGTGGGAAATCAACCACCGTAGATCCACAGACATTCTAAGAGACTCACAGTGACAGGAAGGTGTGGATCCCAGAAGAAAAAGAAAGGGAGTGGCCTATGGCATTCAGAAGTCTTTTGGGTTGAAGACTCACATACTAGCGTATGTTGTTGCAGTTTTGTTTGGACAGTGGAGCCATGGAGGTGAGTCTGGTGAATGTTGTGGCTGGTGGAGAGGAGGAAGATTTGAAAATTGTGTAACAGCCCCTTAAATCTTAAAATGCGTCATTGCCCCACTGATGGCTGATTCAGAATGAGTAATAAACTTTGAGGACGTGAAATCAGGACAAACAATTTTGATTCAGAATTTTGTTTTCAGGACAAACAATTTATATCGACTAGTGAGGATGTGAAATCAAATCTTCCAAAATCGCTCATTTGAAATCCTTCATCAGCTCCAAGTCCTCCAACCCAAATGCAGCCTAAGAGAATTGGGTTCCAAAAGAGCTACTGCTTCAAATGGGTACTAAATTTCTGGGAGGCTGAGATGAACAGCATATGTTTCAAAGGATGACATGTAAATTTTAGGATAAATGGAATATGGAACTGCATCTTTTTAACATCCGAATAACTTGTGATAATGTTGCCATATTTTGACCACGAATGCCCCAATATGTGACACCTTGGCATTAACTTCTTGAAACCTAAATCTATGATAAGAGATCTAAATTTACCTAGCACACAATTACTGGATGCCTTTTCTTGATGAATGGATTTTGTGACATTGACCAAAAGATATACTGCATCCAAAATTTGCATGACTGTAATTGTTACTGCAAAGCGCGTACACCATACCCACCGCTTATATCTCTTCTGTTGATCAGAAACAAAACAAAGAAACAATTGTGAGACTTTCCTGGGCAACAATCCAATGAAAAATTTTCTGTAAATAATGAAATTAAGATGATAACATTAGGAGATGTATTGTTTCAGGAAAAATTGGTTTCTTGGTGTTTCCATCAATTACATATCATTAATCATTGCATTCACATAAATATAATTGAAAAATAGTACAACAAATATCCTTTGAATTTTGTTAGATTCATCATCATCTTTCAAGCAAACAACATCAAAACCAGCAACTCAATTCATGTAAAAGCTTAACTTAGAGTCCAGTGAACTTCAACTTGTTTAGGTGTTTAATTGGCTTTCCAACGGATGTCTTTGAAATCACAAACTTCAACAATAAAATCCACAATCAACATGCCCTCAACAGGGATATATTTTTGACCAAGTTCTACTTTAAGTTATTCTTTCCAAGAGAGTTCTACACCATGGTTCTTAAAATTATGACCCTTCAGATGTACAACTACAGCAAGTTGTGCCTTCCATGCAAATTTGGAGATGGATGCAAGAGCTTAGTGTTTCAGTAGAATGAAGTTCTTCAGAACTCTTTGATGTTGATTGTTGTTCAATCAAAACTTTAAGTCTATTGGCAGAATTTCCATTTGCAAGATTGCTCATGGTTTAAATGAAAGAATATCTTCAGCAGTTTTAAGCCAGCAAAATGAGTTTGCGTCTCAACAATCATAATAAATAATGAAAAAAGGAATTGAAAAAAAATGTTGGCTCCAGGTCCGGTTGTTTCTTGTTGACAACAAGGGAAACCTCCCAGATTTTTCCTCTGACTTCATCTTTGATAATATTCAAAGTATAAACTTAAAATAAATAAAAGAACAGTAAACTCCAACATTAATTTTTCAAAATAGTTGAAGACTGCTTAAAATGAGATCTATTCCAACATTACAAACCTGTGTCAAGATACATGCAACGCTCACAATCCATGTATTTTAAGATATATTAAAAGGTATGTGTGTACTCTTTTTTCCTCCTTTTTTTTTTTCTCAATACGATAACTTCTATTCTACCCACTCCTACTCTATAATAAGGGGGAGGGGAGGACCTAAAGAGGTCAATTAGGAAACCTGGAGGGGAATAAACCACCACTGGACCAGACTGGTGCCTGTCTACTCGCTGGTGAAACTTCCAAAATATCCTAGATATGAAATGCAAGTCATGGGACAACCAAGGAGAGCTTAAGCTCACCGTGGTAGCCAGTTCAGCTGAGCTGAGTTGGTTGGGTATGTGTGTACTCATATTCCCACACAACCAGCATCTTTTCTCACTGGCTAATTTACATCCTTCATGACATTTCTGTTTGGATATGTATTAATTTGGAAAAATATTTGTATTTGTATCACAAATGCATTTTCTAATTATCCTTTTATCTTTCAACCATCTTTTAACTCACACATATCACATTACAAAAGTGCTGTTAAAATTATCCCAAATAGATTTCAAATAATACTCTATCCAAACACACTCATTGATTTTAACATGGTCTATCTCAATTTTCTTTTGTAAAATCATTTCAATTACAAAATAGATTGGAGCAATCCTTGGATAATTATTAACTATGTATTAATTAAATTTAAAACTTCAAACATTAAAATCTTAGATCAAAGATGACCACCTATTTTGTT